>MU266373.1:6001-153252 GCA_021014945.1 Leucogyrophana mollusca | reverse complement strand
CTCCCAGCCATGAAGGCCTGGTTGACGCACCCAGCCCCAGCGGCCAATGTAATTGAAGCTAACGTTTGGTGGGCCTGGCAAACAACCTCTTTCAGTAATGTCCTTAACAAGTCATATCTAAATTACGCTTAGTTTATTTGGTTGTAATCCAGATGGATGTTTTGGGATTTCATAATGGCTGGCGGAAAATAGCTCCACTGACCGGTTGGTTTATCAGAATGATATTTCTGGTGGGGCTGCTGGCATAGATAAGCCTAGCTAAGGGATAATCATAACCTCACGGATTTCCTGATGCTGTCGGCGCGTTCACGATGTTATAAGAGTTTTAATTGCCACTCGATATCCCCTTGGGTACTGTGAGATATGTCAGGTTACGCAGGTTTGCAGACTAACTGCGATCAGGTCAAATATGACTCACATGCACGCAAAATAACGAATCCTGGAGTGGTGCTGATAGCATGGTAATCGTCACTCGTGTGATAAAAAATCCACCTGGTTTGAGGAAGGCAAGACGCGATGTGCTCTGCATCCAAAAACCCGTTTCACCGGAATTGCGTGATTACTGTTTGGTACCAGTGCGCCACGATGCAGAGAAATTGTCACTTCCGTCAATTGGCCATGCTTTTAGGTACTGGGCGGATAAACGATGGGGGGAAAGAGACCCCATATTCTACAGTGCTTCGTCTTGCTTCGATCATGTAGTAATACAGTAATTCAATATTCAAGGATGGGAGCGACTCGGGCTATCTTGGAAATTTTGGACACCACACACCAGACTCTTTGAGTCTCTTTGAGTCAAAAACGGCAGCGACCTTGTTTCGTCGCTGCGAAAGGTCTATTGGAGCCCGTATTTCAGCAACAAATGGAAATTGCGGCCAAGTGCAGCCGCCACTGTCTATGCACTCGCCTGAGGACAGTCCTCACTACGATTCCTATTCGGCCCAGCCCGAAGAGATAGATGTGGCTGCAGACGCAGCGCGAGCCCCACGTTTGGCGAGCGAGTCGGCCAGCTCATTGAAATCCCGGCTGATGCACCAGAAACCTATTTCAACGCCGAGTTCACGTTCCCAGAACGTCATTTCTTTGTCAACTTTTTGGAAGAGCTCAAAGATTGTTTCGCAGCATGGGACCCCAGGCTTGTCCTCAGCGCCGGCGGCCGATTGCTGGGTACCTTCCAATTAGTGAGAGAAGGGCAATAAATGGGATGTATACCTTCCACGCAGGCATCCATTCCGTCATGCCTTTCATGACAAAGTCTGAGTCGGTTGCAATGACCCAGCGGAGGGGTGAATCATTGCCATTAACGCAGGGGCACCGATGATACGCTTGCTCACTGGCGGCGGACGCCCGTGTGTCTTCACCAAGCTTCTGAATTCCTGTAAGAACAGCTAGAATTTCGGCGCGAGTGTTATTCCTTTGCTCGAAAGGATCCACGTTGTCGTCTATCGGTATGGACCATTGATCCATGTTTTCTCCGTGCACACCCATCGCTACCCCTATCCCAGATCTCGCTCCTGCTCGACCGTTTCCTAAGCAGGATCCATCTACATACACAAGGCGGTATTGATGGATGTTCTGTTGTTTGTCGCAGTCTAGGCAGACGACGCGGAACCTCGAGCACGTCGGGCATTCTGTGACATGATCCTTGGGATCATCGCGGTGATAATCTGACTGATGAAGATTGCAGAAGATCATTTTGCGATCGCAGATACCCTGTTTACAGGATTCTCCAAGCTCAAAATGATATTCGTTGCCCGTCATCAGGTTTTCGATGGCTTGGTTGTGTCACTGTGCAGTGTGAGATGGAGGTGAATCCGGTGGCGCTCAAGTCGAAAACAGCTTGGTTCTTGAGTGAATGCACAGCATTTCCAACAGAGGATGTCAGTCTCATCACGAAAAATATTCGAGGTAACAAAAAAATAATCAAACACGAAGGGGAAGTAGATTACAAGAATTTCTTCCCCTTGCCTTTCGGCTGCGTGACCGTCTTTCCTTTCTTCTTGGGCTTCATGATCAATTTGTCTCCGTCAAGGTCGTCATCGGCCACCTTCTTCTCGTCGTCAGAAGCATCAAGAACCTCTTCATCGAACTGGGGAAGGGAATCATATTAGATCAACACACGAGCGAGATACGGGAATACTGACATCAAAAGCTTCCTCGAGGTCAGGGGCGGGACCACCTGCCAGCTTTTTCGGCGCTTTCCCCAGATCTTGTGCTTTATGGAATGGTATCGGGTGCTCGGTCGAGTTGTACCTGAGCGAATCAATCAATAACGTCCATAAAGAAGATGAGTTACGAACTTCTTGGTCAACGATGCCTTCGTTGAAGCGTTGATCTTCTTCAGCACTAGGTCATCCTTGTTCTGATCTACACCTAGCTCGACAATAGTATCCCAGTCCTCACGCGAGAGGAAGTATTCGTCCATGTGTTCAATGACCTTGTCGACAGCGCTCTGCGAGATGGATTAGCGACCGGGCAATTGACAGTTTTCATACATATCTTACCGCTCCATCATCCACAAGAGGCTTTATGATATGAGGGAACAGTGCAGGAATATACGATTGGCGGATCTCAGTTTTGTCGCCAGATACCTTGAGCCGCATTCGTATTTGAACGTCCCCAAGCTGCCGGCCCAGCTTGTTTTGCTTTGAATTTTGACCGAGCCATCTGACGACCGCCTGCTCAAGAACAGCACGAAAGACGAAAGAGACATTACGTACTGAGGGAAAGTCATTGGGTTGGGGCTGCCATATCCACCACCAGCGCCGAACAAAAACGAGGCTGGTCGTACAGTTGAACAGATAGCATGAAGTGGCATCAGCGACCAATGCTGCTCGGGGCTGCATCATATATCAAACGACTGCACTCTAACCTCCAGCACTAGATCCTTACCCGTGAATCAACGCATCTACGAGATCGCCGTCAGAAATGGACGATGCCGCTTGATCCATAAGCTCGAGCTGCTTTAGGATTTTCGGCGGCCCTTCGAGATGTCTCACTTTGACGGGCTGGGTTTTCAAATAGTTCTCCTATTCCACACAACATCAGAAGCCGCCCACGCAGCTCGGCAGGGGCTAGGACACAACACACCTGGATGAACAATGGAACGAACGAATGATCATGGAAATATAGCTCCATCTTGTCGCCAAGCGTCTCCCGGGCGGTTTGTGCAAACATATAGGGACCCAATATCTTATATGTGACATCAAACGGACTCATGATAGTGTACTTCTCATTGATCTTGGCCCTGTATTCCAAATGTTCAGTGTGTTAGATGAGCAAACGGAGAAGGGCACGTACAGGTTCTTGCCCTCGTCAAACGACATAGTGTCGCTCGACAGCCTCCACGTCGAAAGCATGTTAAGGACCTGGCGGATGTCTGACTGGGCGCCAGTGACGAGTTGATCGACAACGTTCGCGGGTATTTTCATTTGCTCCCTGGGAGCAATCAGGATCTGCCAGAAAAGCGAAGAAGAAGCTTATTTACTTGAACGCAATGGTCATTATCCTCGAACGAACTGCTGTTGCATCTGGTCTACAAAGAGATCAATCGCTGGGACCTTGAAGAATAAGGACGGTGATCACCTTTTGAATATGAGATTGTATGTATTAGCTAAAAGGGGCTTAAGCTTCAGAGCCCCTCGATCGTTAGCGATGCAAATGATGGGGACCTGAAGTGTGATGAGTGTACGAAACAGCTACACGAGCCGAGAGACATACTTTGCTCTTCTTGATAAGTGCATTGAGGGCACCTACTCCACCTCTGTCCCCAGCCGACATACCATCGACCTCATCCATGATAAGACATGTCTTGTCAGTAATTGTGACCCCAGCGGCGTTGGTGCTCTAGGAGGGTGAGTCAGGTACGGATCTGAGGAGCTTGACCATGGCCGGAATGAACGCACGCCTTCACCACCCATCCAACCATCCAGAGACGTGTTGTTGATGTTCATGCCGTTCTATTGGGACTTAGGAATGAGAGCCTGACAACATAAGGTCGAGACAACGCACCTCGACTAGTTTTTTACTTCTTGCGTCGCTGGCATTCAATTCGATAGGCGTAAAACCTTCCAGCTTTGCACAAAGATGGGCACTGGTCGTTTTCCCTATCCCTGGTGGGCCTGTGATCATCACCGCTCGGAATATGTTCATCCCGCTCTTTCCTGGCTTCTTAAACTCAGACTTCAGGTTATTAGACCTGGAAGCAAGGGATAAAGAACGTCAAAGGGTGCGCCAGTTCAGCCCACTCACCAATCGTGCAGCCAGAGTTGAAGTTTCTCAACCTGCCCTTTGTTGCCACAAATTTCCTTCAGTGACTGAGGAGCATATCTTGTCGTCCATAGCTGGGATGACATATCGATTGCCTTGGACCTGGCAGAAGGCGAGTTTGAGTGCTCTTGTATCCATAATCAAGGAAAAATCACAAACCCTCCGACTTTACTTGCGTTGTCCTTCATGGTTTGTTTCTCTCTACGTTCGAGCTCCTTTGCTGCCTGCCGGATGGCTTCTTGATCTTTTGCCATCTTCTTCTTCGTCTTCTCATCGAGACCGGCACCTCCTGGGCCCCCAGGCCCTTCACGGGTGGCGATCAGGTTCAAAAATTCGTCTTCGGATAGTGTCTTCAGGCCATGCTTCTTGATAGCGGCGATTTTACTCGGCCCAGCGTTGTCTCCGAGCACGACATACGACGTTTTCGATGATGGTTGTCCAGTAACACGGCTGTGCGATTGTAAGTAGTATCACGCCCCCAGCTGCGGATATGGAGAGAAGCCTACCCCCCGAAACGCTTCGCCAGATCCATAGCTTCATCTCTGGAGAAGCTACTGAGTTCACCTGTGAATACGAAGGCGAGGCCCATGAGACAGTCCGGCGACTTTGGCTCCGGTACCTCCTTCGATCCGGGAGCTATTGGCCCAGCGAGCTTTGCTGCTTTCGCAGCAGCCCAGCTACATATGAAACGTTAGATGGCTGATTGCGTTAAATGCTGCGCACAACGCACTTGAATGGCTTGGCTGACACATCTTTCTTTGGTTCGTCGTCTTTAACTTTTGGCTTCTCAGAGGCCTTCGTACCAATCTCTTTCTTCGTGGTAGGTTTCTTTGGCGATGCCTTGGCTCTCGTTGATGCTTTAGCCTTGCTCCTCTTTGGTGCAAAATCTTCCTCGTCTTCTTCCTCGTCTTCTTCCTCTTCCTCTTCCTCTTCTTCCTCCTCGTCTGTGTTCACCACGAACTCGTCGTCCTTACCTTTCCTCTTCGCAGGTGCTTTGCCATTACCATTAGCTTTGGGTGCGGCTGTCGGTCTCGATGTTGCCTTGGCATTAGGACTACCTGTGGAGCGGTTGGCCAGTTTCGCAGAGGGCTTAGCGGAAGACGATGACGCCACCGCAGCCTTCTTTTTCGGTGGTGGGGCCTTGGCAGGGACATCGTCTTCATCGCTAGATGAGATGACGGCTGGCTTCTTTCGTTTCAACGTTCGAGGAGGCTTTGCCTTCGATGTTAGTTGGGGCTCTGTGTCTTCGTCACTGTCCATGATCATGGCACGCTCAGACTTTGATAGCGATTTGGTCTATGCGGTGAGTTCAAGGATATTGGACTATGGATTGCGCTATAGTATAGGGTGGAACTCACTGTCTCCTTCGGCGGCGCTTTGGGTCTCGTGGGTGAGCTGGACACGATCTTCGCGTTAGAATGCAGTTTGAATAAAGTAGACGACTTACGAAGTAACCTTCACTGTTGGCGTTCTGAAGTAGCAAGAGGCGTGAGAGGGCCGTGCAAATGCATTGGAACCTGATCTACATACACAGAGTCCTCGTCACCTTTGCAGAATAAGGGAGTCAGTACCTGTTTCATTGGTAGGTGCGTGAATAAAGCGTACTGATTTCGATGGCCTCTGATTTATTGGCTCCTTTCAGCGCCTGGTGAGAGTAAACACGCGCCCGGTCGATGACCTCCTCAAGACAATGTAAAGAATTGTATACGTACGCGGTTTTGACTGGGACCAGTCTGACTGCTGCCAGTGGGTGCATTTCCGAAAAATGCCCGGATGTCTTTGCCAGACGCCACTGGTTTCGCAGCAGGTTTCGGAGCCATAGTGAAGGTCTTTGAGGTGGTTTGGGACAAGGAGCACAATGGCGACTGCAACACTGGGGTTTGTCGGGAGCGGCACAGGCTGGGAGCGGGAGTCACGACTCGTCACAGCTCATTACGCGCCTTGTCACGCGTTTCTGTGACACCGCCCCTTATTTCAGTGACTCAGCGTTAGCGATGGCGTCTGCTAAGATTGTTCAGGAGGGGCGGCTGTCTTCCTTATATATGGTCTTCCTGAAGAGGCTATCCGCTAATTATCATGCATAAAAAAGTAGGACGAAAATCTATGATCAAGTCCAGGATAGCAATGGGGTATCGAACCATTTACTTCTACTCTTCGTCTTCCTCCTCCCAAACTACTTCGTTTGTCCTATTCTTCACGGCGGCAGTGAGGGCCTCGCGCCCCTTCTGTTGGTCCCTCCATCCAGCATACGCGCTGAGAGCTAAAGCGAACGTACAGGCAGCTATTGTAATATTGAGGCTGGTAACGTAACATTCGCGGCCGTCGAAGCACTGGTGAGTCGAAGGCAGCTCTCTTGCTTGTAGCAAACTATGTGTGTCGTCGCTCGGGGCATGAGCATCGAGGTTGCGTCCAAACATGAGGGAAAATAGGTTTCCGCCCACAAGTGGTGAAAGCGATGCGTAACCCCAGTTTTCCGAGAGATGGGCTATCGCGAATTAATGACAGCGCTTTGAATCAGAAACGAATGCGTATTACTCACCCAAACCAAACCATTCGATGATTATGGTGGGACATATTCCAAAGAGGCTACCGTATGCCACACCCAGTAAGCCACTTGCTCTCCATAAATAGGCAACATCGTAGACATTAATAGCCGCGATCTGTGAGATGATGAATAAAGTTGAGACGATACAGAGACAGTAGGCCCGGGGGAGGTGAAGTCGAACGCGGGCAAAATCGGAGATGATGCCTGGTCCTTTTGGTCAGACTAGATTGCAGATGGACGATTAGTTGAACTACCTATCAATATGCGCCCCGCACAGTTTCCAACAGAGAGGATAGAAACCTGGGTGGCTTGCCAGCGGGATGCCTCCAATTCATCATACGACGGATTACCCTTGGCATAGAGAGCCTGAGATATAGATCCGACATTGTTAATATCTGACGTTTTCGCTGAGTCATAGCGAAAAACCATTGGACCTGATAATATACGCACACATAATCCCTGTTCCGCTCACTGTGCACCGGGGCGGGTTGTTAGTGGTGGATCAGAGTCCTCTGAGAAGAACGTACATAGCGCCATGATGGCAAATATGACATAGAAATCGGGAGTAAGCCAGAGTCGTTTCCCATATATGTTCGGTGAACCGTCCAATAGTCTCCCAGCACGACTAAAGCTTCGTCTGGGCGCAGAACTATGAGAGTGGCGTCGATCGAGTGAATCGCGGGAGGGGCTCATTTCGACAGCATTCGACGCCTGGGGCACGTGATAAGTGGTGGCCACGGACGATTCTTGTTCATGCAGAGCTGGTCCATGTCCCAACAAGGCAGTGTGGCTACCATTCTCACCCAAGAAAACATTGGAATGAGGTGCATCGGGCACGTGAGAGTAGCCTGCGTTTGAATAACCGCCCTCCATGCCATCGATGGACTGTTTAGAGGGCATTGGTACTGGTCGGACGATTAAGAGTCCGACGAGCATCGGAATGGCGGTTCCGAGGGACAAAACAAGCAGAAAAGCAGAGGTGTCCCCAGGAAAAGCAGTGTGGGCAATAGCCGAGAAATAAAAAGCGGACAGGCCAAAGCCTGACAAGACTAATCCTGTCGTGGTTGCACGCTGCAGAGGATAAGAACATGGGCTTGGTACGCGGACCTCAGAACGCACCGCAGTGTCCGGAAAACTCTTCGCAGTGGTGTTAACTGCAGCAGCCAGTCCGGCATTTCCACCTAGCCCCGTCATAAAGCTGCAAATAATCAGCACTGCGAGACTGACGAAGGAGATCGTGGGGTCGGCTCCGTTGTCGAATATACGCCTGATTCCAAAATACCCGAGGAGCAAGCAGATAAAAGCGCCAATAAGGGGGATTCGGGGCCCCTTGGCATCCACTATGCGGCCCCAAACTGGTCCGCTGCTGTAGACCCCCACTGGAGCACACTCTAGCAAGATTTCGAAATTGTGAGGGGTCATGAGACATACCGTTTCCCGCAAGACCTATAACATTTAACTGAGTGTGCGATACGTGAAGCCGTGCACCAAGTTGGGGCGCATAGGCTTCGCAGAATTACAGTATCAGATATCGATGCTCAGTGTGATATCCGTAATGTCTCACCAGAGTAGATCTGAAGTACGCGGTCAGCAGCAGCAACAAAACAGTAGACTTCGATATTACACACATAATTGGTTCCAGAGCTCAGAGCAACTAAGACCGACCCGAAGAGCGTTGTTATCCGGGCTGCACTGAAAAGAGCGGGAGGCTGCGAGCCGGACGCGGATGCCATGGCAGCCAACGAGTTATAAGCTTGTAGTGATGTTGTTTCGCTCAACAGAGAAATGAAGAGAGATAGTGGTGTGGTTCCAACCCCAAGTGTCCTTTCGACACCTTTGAGATGGGAGTGTTGAGGGAGACGTTCCGTTGAGAAAAGCGGACTTGAACTTGGACCACCTAACTGCAGTACGGCATGATACAGCCAAAGGATAACAAAGATAGACAATTGCATCCGTTTCGGGGAGATCGTTAACGAGCCCGGTCCACCCTCTGGGGTTAGGGTCTCGGCATCGAAGAGTCACCAGACCCAAATTATCATCATCATTTCCCCAGTGCCACTCACTGTCGGTTCTGACTTAACCTCAACAGAGAGATGCCTCCGAGGCTGAATAAACGACAGCAACGCGAGCAAGACGAGCTATTGGCACTCGGAAAGGCATCGAGCACCGATGATGCGTCCAGCGAAGATGAGAAAGCGCTCAGTGTGCCCGCTTCAGGACCCGCAGGCTTCGCAGCGGTATGTGCGATCGGGTGCGCCTATCGTTGCTCAGGTCATAACATGAACGCAGCTTTTTACGCCAGAAGATGATCGGGAAGTAGAGAGCGAGGACGATGGCCCATCACAGCCGACCAAAACTCGCAAGGTGTGTGTACTCGATCTACTGGGCCCATTTTTTTTTGTTTAATTGTTGCGATCCAGCCAAAGAAGAAAAAGAAGAAGGCGGCGGCGGCCCCTCCACCGGACAGTAACGTGTCCCATACAGGTACAGAACCATCAGCATCGGCCCCCGCAAGACATGCAACTCTTGCGAAATCAACCACACCAGCGAAGAAAGGCAAGGGCAAGGGCAAGAAAGTGGACGACCGAGATGACCTGGACAAAGCCCTGGCGGAGCTTTCTGTCAAATATCCTGACCTGCACAATGTCACTTCGGCCTCCTCTGTCGGCGCGTCCAGCAACAGCGCTTTAGCATCATTGTTAACTGTATCAGTTTCACATCTGGACAGCGAGGCTGAAATGCGAAAGTTCTTTGGCTCGAAGGCTGTTATTGCGGCAAAGTCGAGTGAATCAGGTCCTTCGATCCCAAAACGTAGAGGTGTTGCTGGAGCTGGCACGCAGAGATCGCAGCTGACACGACCACAACCATCATGGGCAATGATGAAGCAGCGTGAAGGGCTATCTTCACGACCATTGACTGAAGATGAAATTCAACGGATGCCCGGAAGTTCAAATGGGCCAGTGCCCGGCGAGAGGTGGTGGACTGTAGAGTACAGCAAAAAGTACAGGGGTGCTACCAAGACCTTCATGCAGGCGGTAGGCTCAGGAGGTACTTTGATTTGTTATGCACCCTGCGCTCAACACTGACTATGCTCGGGGCAGACCCGGAGGCCCTTTGGCGAGTCTTACAGAAACTTCCATGGCACGTCGATACCTTGCTGCAATTGTCGGAGGTGTTCAGACACAGGGAAGGTACTGTCGAAGTCGCTCTGCTGACAAGTTTTATCTGATAGTGGGTTAGAGTATAGCCAGGCCGTAGATTACGTTGATCGTGCGCTTTTCGCCTACGAACGAGCGTTCATGGGGGCTTTCAGCTTTACCAACGGTACCAACCGGCTCGACTTCGATCACGTTGAAAATCGGCCATTCTTCCTGGCCTTGCATCGCCAAGTAACGCACGTAGCTCCTTTCTTATGCGGGAATTGAGGCACTGAAGACTATCCCGCAGAGATCTGCAGCGCAGAGGATGTTTCCGAACTGCGTTCGAATTTGGCCGCTTGCTTTACTCGCTTGATCCTTGGATCGATCCGCATGGGGTACTGTTGCACCTGGATTTTCTATCCATTAAATGCGGCATGGGCCAGTGGCTTCTGGATGTATGGAATGAATTTGATAGCAGAGCTCGTGGTGGCAAGGTTCTGCGTGGCAACCATCTCGATCCTAGCGCCCTGCCGGGTTGGGCATTTGCTAGAGCGCTTGCTCTACGCGCTAGAGAGGGCAACGATAACACCCAGGTAATTTGAAAGATGCGCACAATGCATATCCCGTTTGACCCGATCTTCTAGACAGCTGGAAACAGTACCGATGCACTGAAGCAAGCAATTTTGGCATTCCCGTCTGTGGTTCCACTCCTAGCTGACAAGAGCGACATATCACTGTCTGGTGAAGTTAGAAGTCATAAGGCTTTCCGAATTTATACGGATAGCAGGTGAGGAGTTTTTGCGAGAGGACCAGTGTGTGCACTTAACTCGGGAGGATAGCTCCTTCGCGACAGCTGCAGAGAGTGTCCTCCACTTGCTCTCACACCTCTATGCGCAGCGGTCAGCCCCCCTCTGGAAATCTGCTAGTCTCTCCAAATGGTTCCAGACCACAGTAGATGGTATTATTCCCCAGCTGAATGCTCAGCGCTCAAACACAATGCGAGAACGATTCCTCCGCATGTATGCCCCGACGACGACACAATACTCCGTGTACCGTCACGTCCTAGTACTCGAACAAACTTACCGGAGCCTCTTCTCTTTCATTCCACGTGATGTGATGCTCGCCAAGCAGCTCGCATGCGACCCCCTTCCTCCGTTGTCGGCGGTGACACGCTACGATGACGACTTCTTCAAGGGTGCTGAAGACATTTTCGCCATCCAGCCGCGCTCGAGGAGAGCACAACAGGCGGACCAGCGTGCACTGGAGAGGCTTATCCCCGATCCAGCTGTCCGTGGTCAGATGCAAGCGCTATTCGATGCCAACCCGGGACTAGTACAGCAGCTCCCTGGAGGTATCGTGCAGTTTGTTCAAATGATGGGGGAGATGCCCGACGACGCGTTAGAGGATATGATGATGGGTGCAGCTATGATGGGCGGGAATGGTGAACGGCAGGCTGACCGAGGTGTCATGCCGGGAGAGATGCCAGGAGACCAGGAACCCGAAGATGTACCACCCGTAAATGAGGTAGCCGGTGGCGATGAGGGAATGGAGGAGGATGACGAAGAAGAGGATGTTGAAGAAGAATACATCGCGGTAAGCATTTATGTTGCCCGGGTGAGAAAGCGCCTCATTGGCGGTATTCCACAGCCCATGCCAGTGCGAGTTGTCAGGAACTTGTTGAACAGGCTCTGGGGTGTTACTGGGGGGACTGCACCGGCAGCAAATGAACAGCCTTCAGACGACGACAGTGACCTCGGGGAACGCGATTACGGCGGTGTGGACTGATCAGACCAGAGACCTGTCCACCAAGTGTACTCCAAGTGTTCGTGGTAGACTACTCTAATCAGATATTCTTGCATAAACCATGCACTCTACCATTGTTGAGAAGGAACGACTATCTTCATTCGAAACTTTGGTCTGCCTACGGGAGACTAGCGCTCTACTGAGGAGTGTCCCCCTGACCGAGGGCTGTCCGCCCCACCGATCTAAAGTTGAATTTCGAGAAGGGTTCCCCACGGCAGCAGGACTCGCTCCAAAGGTGAAGCGCTGAAAACACACATGTGTCCCTTCGGCATGGCAAAGGTCACATCGGAGGACATCGGGCGGAACAAAAGCAGCCGATGAGTAATTGAGGACTACGTGTTCATCATGAATTACTGGATATTTGTGGTGTGTTTCTACCTTCTCTTCGCTCAACCCAAGCTCAACCTCACACATAGCTCATTGAAAACTGGCCGATGCTATGTAGTAGGCATGAGCGCAGCAAGAGATTGTCGATGTCACAAGGCGCTAGCTTCGAGGCTGCGTTGCCAAGTGCTATCACATGTAGAAAACGGGTAGATGCGGCTGCGGGAAGAACAAAACCTCCCGCCATCCCACCATGCTCATTTATCTATTTGATCCAGGCGCAGTAAACTGAGAAGGCAATACTTATTTGAGTACATACTCAGAACACACTTTGGACACGGTGTATAAAGTGTGGTGGAATCGCCAATAGCAACCTATTTCTATGATCAAATGCCCTCCCTCGCTGGCCTTACTAGCTTGAATCTCGCTCGCCCAGTTCATGTCATCGACGTAGCCGTTGCCTCAGCTGCTGTATGGGTTCTCGTCAAGCTGGTGAGGACGACAAGACGACGCTTGAAGACGACGCAGTTGAATGGGCCCCCGAACCCGAGCTTTGTGTTTGGTGTTGGTCAAGCCCTTAACGACTCTGGTGATGCAGGAGCCATGTATGAACAATGGGCAGAGGAATATGGCCTGGTGTACAAAGTTCCCGCCGCTCTGGGGAAATCGAGAGTCGTCTTATGTGACCCCAAAGCTGTTGCTCATTTTTATGCCAGAGAAACCTTCGGTACGTCCTTCATAGCGCTGAAGAAGTCCTTGTCGGTGGCCTAACGCTGTTGGGAAAGGCTACGTTCTGACGCCTTTGAGCAAAATGGCCATAGAGGCTATAGTATGTATATTTTCCCGAGGTCCTGTTGATGTCTTTTGTTCATCAAGGGGTTCGTCAGGTTGGAAGGGGTTTGTTATGGGCGCAAGGCGAAAGTCACAGGAGGTGATCATATCGTGTCGATCAGAGGCGCTTCCGCTAATTGGTGGTTTCCATCATTAGGCAGAGGAAAGCGCTGACTCCTGCGTTCAGCAACGCCGCAATCAGAAAGCTGACCTCGGTTTTTTTTGATTCTGCCTACAAGGTATGCTAGATAATTTGTTTGGCTGGAAATCAAGCCGACAAATGCTCTAGGCCAAGGCCGCTTGGGATACTTTCATCGAGTCGAATACAGACACAGATGGTACTGTGATAGAAGTTCAGAGCTGGTAGGTCTACTTACATTTCACTGTGTCCTACTCTGATCCGCGGTCGAATGGCAGGATGAACCACATCTCGTAAAATTATTCCGCATGAACAGCACTGTCCTACAACTAAGCTGTCTTCCGTAGACTAGATACCATCGGGATCGCTGGATTTTCTCATGATTTTGGGTCGTTAGACGGGAAACACGCATCGGTCACGGAAGTGTTTGACTCTTTCAGCACTGCGAAACCGTCCCCCTTAACTTCCTTGGTCTTCATTATTGGCCCCGTCTTCCCCTGGCTCATCAAGCTACCCACATTACGCAAGAGGATGATAGCCAGGCTCAATAAAAGCATGGGGGAGATCTCGGAGGTGCTATTGTCCCGCACTCGCCAGGAAAAGGAGGCAAACGCCAACGAAACGAAGGAGGAAAAGTCCATCATTGGTTTACTGAGTGGGCATCTATATTGAACCCTCATAGTCTCAGTTGTTGATACAAGGATCCATTAGTCAAGGCTGAAGACGAAGGAGCAGAATTGCACCTATCTCAGCAAGAGGTCATGGCACAGGTGTGTGGCTTACACAGCACTTGATCTGTCTCGAAGTAACAATCAAAATCTGCACAGATGAAAGTACTCCTTATAGCCGGGTACGAAACGACCTCCGGTTCGTAAAGTCACCCCCGCTTAATTTCATTGTCGCTGAGGATCTCATATCACAGTTAGTTTAACGGTAAGGTGCTCCACTCTGATCAGGCGTGTTTTACTGAGTTGGTCAATTTTCTTTGCTAGTGGGCACTGCTTGAGCTGGCCCAAAACCAAGATGTGCAAACGCAACTGAGGGAGGAGATCGTGACTCAGTTCCCTGGCGCTGATCCCACCTACGATCAGTTGGGCGCTGGCTTGCCCTACTTGGATGCAGTAGTACATGAGATTCTTCGACTCCACCCTCCAGTGCCTGAGTTCACCCGTATTGTACGTCTTCTGTTCATGAGAAAGAGCTTTCTTGAACTTTATTAGGCTGCCGAGGACGACATTCTTCCCCTGAGCGAGCCCATCCGTGCCGCCTCCGGCAAAAATGTCGATCACATATCTGTTGCGAAGGGCACACTCATCTCTATCAATATCGCCTCTCTAAATCGCTCTACATACTTCTGGGGTCCAGATGCCAAAGCTTTCAAACCAGCAAGGTGGCTCGGTGAGGACGGAATCACGGTGAAAGCGAAGGAGATACAGGGACACCGACATCTGCTAACATTTGTCGATGGACCACGGACGTGTTTAGGAAAAAGCTTCGCGGTGGCAGAGTTCAAGGTGAGATTTTATCATCGACTTCGCCGAAGTTTGCCTAACAGTGTATATATAGGCTGTCTTGTCAGTGCTTGTTAGAAATTTTGCATTCGAGATGCGCGATGGACCAGAGACGAAAGTTGAGATGGCAAGGGGCTTATTGCCTCGCCCGAAGATTGCGGGAGAAGAGGGCTGCCGAGTTCCTCTGCGCGTCCGACGGGTAGACTTATGATCAGGGTTAGCAGTATGTTGTTTATTCTACCCATCTCTCGAATGGACCATGCTATACTTTTGCACTTGTACTTCTCCACTCAATTTAAACCTAAGGACGCAGAGGTGGACTGTGGGAGAGTCTGTAAAGTACCGCCGCGGAGTATCTTTGCAGTCGGAGCTTGAAACCAACTCTGGTCCATGGGTCCAACCTGTGCGTTCTGCTCGTCCATCCGCTGCAACGGGAAGACCACACCAAGTTTTGCCGGAAGTCAGAGCAGAAACGAAGCTGTGAGTTTGGCCCAACCGCTTTGCCTCTCTCTGCCCTACATGACAGGCTCGCTCATCATGTCCCGCCGTGCTAATCTAAGCTATAGACTTGCAACAACTTATCTTAGGCGTAACACACAATGTCTATGGCCATAGACCGAATGTACACTCTCGCTGCCCGCCCGGCTCTAATAGCACCTGCACCAGTTTTCCCTCAGCCCTCGCAGAACGGGAGCCCGACTGCACACAAGGTCCCGTCGCCTGCACGCTCTCCTGAGGATCACACAAGCAAAGACACACAGAATCAAATGGAGCGATCTCTTAAACGGTCCGTGACGCTAGTCATATGGTACAAGGTAAGCGTACATCATCCGCATGGCGAGATACAGCCAAACCAATTATTTCGCCCCGTAGCCTAACTGCGATCCCGTTCGTCTTAATCACGAAATTTCTACATTCCCCCTATTCCAACTCTCGCATTTCCCAGCATTGGTCTCGGACCTCGAACTCTCGTCCTCTTCCTATATTGACACCTATAACAATGCTACCTGTCACTGGGAGCAGCACATGATAACAACTGTCCGCACCGTAGAGACCGATCAGAGGTTGCTATACAAGATTCGCAAGAGTCTGCTAAGTGGTCTCGCTGACGAGGAGTGCTGTGGCCTGGCAGATGAGGTAGCTTCACAGCCGAAAAAGAAGGTGTCGCCTGTTGAACCTCCGGTGCTGTCTAGTTCGCCTGGTCCTATTGCAGCACTCTCGTCCCAGGAAAGTCTCAAGAGACCGGCATCGGAAAACACAGAAGGTCCTCCAGCGAAAAAATACTATGTCGCAGAGGGCTATCCCCCTCCATTCTACTTGCATAATATGAACTTTGTTGGTATGGGACAACCTTTGTCTTTCCCACAAGCAATCACACCACCCACTTCTGATCCGCCTAACCCGAATGGCCCGGCACCTACGAGCGCGTCTGTCTCTTCAGGCAGTCCATATACAGGCCCATCCACATTACCGAATGGACTGCATAACATCCAAGGGCCAGTAGCCTATAACGCAGGTCCCCCTTCCCCGGCGGCACTACCGGGTGCTACTGGACCGTTCCCATCACACCCTCACCCCCCACTAAAACGTTGGCCGAACGACTACACGGTATCAGAGGTCGCTGCGGGCTTTCGCCAGATGGATTCAATCGTCGCACAAACACCAACAGCAACTCAGCGCATGGCATTCGAGCGCGTCTTCGGGTGCAGGTACGTGAAGTCCACAGTCTGCCGGCATCGTGGTGTCTGGCGGAAGGCTGGGCCAGGGATGAGGAATATGTACGAGGCGATGGGGACAGATGAGAGGGCTGTGTGGGGTGAGTTTGTGAGACGAGTCGAGGGACGGCCTCCTGGGAAAATAGGACATGCCGAAGAAGAAGCAATGCTCCAAGGCTTGCAGGTAGGCTTGCAGCGTGCACCCCCTCAGCCAGGTGCTGAGCATCATGAACAACACGAGGAAGAAGGCAATCAGATGACAGATTCGGTGGGACCACCGCCTCAGGTGAATGTGCAAACTGGTAGGCCGATTCGACACAACCATATCCATGCGTCCTAACCGGGGATATCATAGCACCTCCAACGGGTGTTCCAGAAGCTTCCAACGGTACGGCATCATGATGTATTAATCCTGCCATCACTTTAGCTGAGGCCTGTTGGTTCCAGAGCACGTCTCTGTGTATGACCCAGCTCTTGGAGTGGGGACGACTGCCACGACTATGCCTGGAACGTGATCGCTCGTCATCTTTTCTTTCGATGCCTCTCACTAAGCTCTTACATAGCTAGATATAAGCAATGTTCTTTGTAAAACAGTAATGGATATACCGAAGAGAGGATAAGCATTGATTTTTATCACGTGGGGAGACCACCTGTTTGGCGCGTGCTGCCCTTGGAATTTGACCGCCTTATGCTATCTACTGCTCGGTATAAGGCCGTGGCCCTGAAACCGAAAATAACGTTCCTCTCCCTCTTTCTTCTTGACCATATCACCACCGCTTTCTCAGCTAGTTTCTTCACTGCAATAGCATATTTCGATGAGTTTGACAGAGATCACGGAACCAGGGCAGCAAACAGAGGTGGATGGGATTAATGACGCCGACCTCAGAGCCGTTCGACATTTCAAAGACCCGATTCATGATTATAGTGGGTTTATCGGTGCACGATGCTGGTGCGACGCTAAACTACTGACATATCTTGGTTCAACAACAGTACCATTCAGCAGCTATATCTGCAGATACATCGACACGTGTGTAATGCTATTGAATACGCCCGCGGCTGAACTAATTTTCACTGCTCAGGCGGCACTTCCAGCGACTGAGGTTCATTAAACAACTTGGCTTGACGTACCTTGTTTTCCCCGGCGCGTCGCATAATCGCTTCGAACACTGTCTTGGTCAGTGCAACCGGGTCGTGGCGTGATGTTTCATTCTGATCTCTGGTTGTAGGCGTCGCACATCTTGCAAGGCTCATGGCAGAGCACTTGAGATCGGCTCAACCTAAGCTTGGCATCACCGACCAGCACATACGGTGCGTCGAGCTAGCCGGACTGTGTCATGACCTTGTAAGTTTCTCTCGTATTTGACGTGCCCAACTCGACGCCTTTGTTCCAGGGCCATGGGCCCTGGTCACATTTATGGGATTCTCTTTTCATTCCCAAAGCCTTGTAAGTTAAGCTTTGTTATTACGTCGTTGTCATGTGTTGGACCTATTACCTCTGTTTCAGGGAAGGAAAGGTGTGGAGACACGAAGATGCCTCGGAGATGCTGTTCGACGACCTTATCGAAACCTATCAAATTCCTATATCTTCAGAAGACGCAATAACGGTCAAGGCCCTGATCGCGGGGGAGAAGGACAGATGCGAGTGCGTTTTGCGTGATATCTTAAAAATAATGTTGACACTTAAAGCATCCTTTTCTGGTTCATCTTGCGCTAACAGATTAGGGAAAACGATGCCGTTTCTGTTCGAGATTGTCGCCAACAAACGAAACGGGTTGGACGTTGACAAGTAGGTCATGCAGCATTTGTTGTTCTGTAGAGGTCTTATCGTTTCTTGTGAGGTTCGACTACATTGCTCGAGACTGCCACGCCATTGGTGAACAAGGCAACTTGTCGTTATCGCGGTCAGTGCGATGTACAAACGAACCAACTGATACTTTAACGTCTTATTGCACAGGCTGATAAACTCGGCCCGCGTTATCAATAACCAGATCTGTTACTCTATCAAGGATGCTAACCAGATTTACGAACTCTGCTACACAAGATTCAGCTTGCACAAGAGGATCTATAATCACAAGACAAGTAAGTTATAGATATTGTGGATGATCTGTTGACTGAGCCGTCGCCCAGCCAAGGCAATCGAGTATATGGTCATTGATGCACTTCTCGCTGCTGAGCCGACCATGAAGATTGCTGAAAATGTTGACAAGCCGAAACGTTATGTTTTCCTGACAGATGATATCCTGTCTCGAATTGAGAGCACGGATGACGATGTGAGTCACTTAGTTACGATTCAAGCGCTCGGTTTAACAATGTTCATGTCAAAGGCACTTGAAGAGTCTCGCGCCATCATCGAACGCATTCGCACCCGTGAGCTGTACAGTCTAGTCGATTTCAAAGTGTTCTCCTTCGAGTTCAAAGAACCATGTAAAGCCTATATCACGCCTGAACGCATTGTCGAAGTCGCGAGATCGAAATCGCTCACTGGGATCGATCACAAGGTCGCTACACAGCTCACTCCGCAGCATGTGATCGTGGATCTCAGCCCCATGCACTACGGCATGCATAACAAGAATCCCCTTGACTCTGTCAGCTTTTACTCTAAGCACAGTCCCGATGGTGAGCATCTGCCCCGGTACATTATGCGAGCTAATACTAATGAGTCTCAAGAGTGTCGTCACGCCGAAGCTGGCGACGTCTCTCTCTTGATGCCATCGTCCTTTGCAGAAGTTCTTCTTCGTATTTATACAAAGGATTCGCGCTTCTTCGGCCTCATCCAAGCTGCTTACCGACAGGTCCTCAAGTCCATGCCAGAGCATTACGCTTCGTTATTTTCCGATGAGAATAGGCATGCACCACTCGTCGAGGCAGTAACACCGCCACCCACCGAAGCACCTTCTACCCCTCAGACGCTCTCTCGTGACCCTAGTTTGACCGTGGTCAACACCACGCGTGCTTTCAGAAGGACACCCAGTTTCTCTGATAACCAATTCACGACAGTCCCCCCAGACTACCAGAACCGATCGCCCTCGCGGAGCAAGCCAAAAAGCAAGAGGACCAGGGACCGCCACGAGGCTAGTGACGTTGACGAACCTCCTCGCAAAGCCCTCAGGCGGGCAACTTGATCTCTGCTGGTCTCCTTACTCTACTTGTCCGTTTCTGGACCCACATTTGAACCAACACCACCGGCTAAACTGGAACCATAGTATGATATTTAATTTCTTAAGCATGGTACCGTACTTAACAGGGCAGTTCGTCAACGTGTAAACTTCTGGCTGCCAAAAGATGAGATCACCACAGTGGATCACCGGTTTCGAAACAAACGACCTCGATTGGGAATGATGTCTGATTCCCATGTGCCCTTTTGTTGCAAAGCACATGAACGTCCTTGGTGTCAATGAACTCCGAAACCTCCCCAGCAACTCAGAACGCGCAAGTGACGTCACAAACCACCTACATATCTTGGCCATGGCTAGTGGCCGGCTAATTCGCGGATGACAAGCAGTCTTGAGAAATGGTGGAAAGACTGCCGCAGCAACACATGCTATCTTACGCAGACTAGCGCCCTCCCCCACATGCCCCGCCCCGCCAAGGAAATTCTCAACCACACAGACGAATGGGTCCTTGGTAACGTGCGTATAAGAGCCCTGCGTTATCAGTGTTATAACTAGCATTCGCATCTCAGTTCCTCAGGCAATCATCGTACCACCCGTCCGTCCGCCTTGGTCTCGCGGAATCTCGTTCTGACGTCCATTAACCCCAGCATGCATTCGAAGACTGTAATCGTCGGGCTTCTTGCCATCGCAGGTGTCGCCATTGCCGGGTGCACCCTCCCACCTACTTCAAAGAAGAAGCCGTGGTCATTCAATGTCTACTCGAACTACGATTGTGGTCAGTTTCGTGCATTATTTCCTACCACATCATAATGATGGATAACGACCGCAATATACAGGCCACAATGCTACGGGGCGACACTTTGAGGGCGATCCTATCCTGATTCCAGGGTGTACAGCTGTTTGTCAACAATTCGGGGAAGGAATCAACGGAGTGTTAGGCGCTTTTGCCTTCAACGCACCAAAGAAACCTGCATACCATGCGTTCATCTACTCCGACACAGACTGCCAGAATCCTCATAATAAGAAAAGTGAGGACGGCTAGCGATGTTGCTTTGTGACCGACTGAAATATTATTCTAGTTGAGGCCCGCACCGTCCAAAGCGACACGAAAGGCCATGGAGGCGTTGGGATTAAATGGGCTGCTTTCAGAGTTTGTATGACACAGTAAGAAGGGACACAGAAATCTGGTTGTGATTTGATGACTTTGAATGATCATTTATACATGCATATAGTTGCGAAGATGATGTGAAGACTTTATGAGCTCAGAACCGAAACCTATAATGCTCAGGCTTTCATTCAATTGGACTTCCCTATTCGAGTGTTTGTGCTTATTGAAAATCGAAGGTCTTGGTAAACAAGCGCAATCATGTATCTGGGCCTGTACACCACCGGGATTAGTTCGTTGGAGACGACCCTACTTAGGACAACCAGACCCCCAGAGGCTCGTTTAATATATGCCAGGATTCCAACATATCGTGGCGCAGGTCCTGTTCTCTCTCCTGCTCTGAGGACGTTACTTCACAATACTCGGGCTTTTCGTATATGTGAGTTTCCAGGTTAGGTTGAATTTCGAGGAGTGGGTTGGGCTCTGGGATCCGACATTCGCTCTGACCTTGTTAGGGCATGTCCTTTTACGACGGGACTATCCTGTGAGTCTAAGCTATTTTTCTGTCGGATGGCCGATGTGGATGAGCAAGTGGGTGTTCAAATAGTTTGCAAATGGTGACATTACACTGACTTCACAGTACTCCAATTGTGAGCGCAGGAATCGGCTTCGGCGACACATTCAAGTCGTCCTTCCGCTCTTTCCCCCCACTGCCGTAAAATTCTCACCAATGGACGTCATCTATAGGAAGCACTTGCATTGTTCGGGTCCCTGGTGTCCTGCCAGCTCCTCGATAAGTGTGGCAGATTAAAATTGACTGGCGCGGCGAGCCCTCCGCGAGGGAGCGCAGCATTTTTGGTTCGTTCATTCAACTGTGGGATATTTATGGAACTCTACTTACCAGTGAACCGAAGTCAAAATCCCATTACCGGGCAGACCCTTGATTATGTTTGGGTACCCACGGGAAAATGCCCATGCTTCTGACGCCCAGCTTACGATTTCTGCCCCTTTCCGTTAGTTCTGCGAGCTTGCAGGCCTGCTCGCTTGTAATGGATCTTTCCAACGAGGGCTGACTAGCTGGTGTCGTTGGCAATTTGCCACATCATTGCCTCAGTCTTGCCGTACGGCGCTTCGTTCTTCGGCAGCCTATTGTCAGTATCAAGCCTCATTGCTACCATGTTTTCAGGTGAATGCTCAAGCTCCGACTGATTGCTTCTCCAAAATAACGTTGGTACATCCTGAAGGGTGTTTCCGGTTCGATTCATGGACGGTCGTAGTGCTACCGCTATAAAGAGATCCCCACGAACTCCAAATGACCACCCACTGACACGATGTTCCAGGATATGTTCAAGCGCAGATTCTCAAAGGCGTCAAACGACGACGCGAGGAACAGCCTTCCTCAGCTGCCAACGGCCCCAGAATCACAGAGCAGCCTTCGTGCATCATTCTCGAGGCTTCATATATGGCAGATATCTGTGATCATTGCTCAAGTATTCGTCTTGACCTTCGGCTGGGGCTTCCTGGCGGCAGTTCTTTACTACAAGTACATCGCCCTGCCCGACCGTATCGCCGATCTCGTACATCGCTTCCCGAGCGAGTTGACCTTGGTTACGACGCTGATTGCGACGATGTTGTCCGTGGCGACTGCATTGTGAGCAATGTTTTCCGTTTTGTAACGATCGAGCATTAATGCACAGTCGCTCTTCTTTCAAGCCTATTTACTGCTGCCGTCAAGGATGCCTTGAGGCATCGTATGTCGCAGCCGATATCGTTGATCACTCTTACCGCCGGCATTGCCTTAACGAAAGGCACGCACATCTGGAAACCCAGACATCTCCGTTTAACTGCCCTCACATGGCTCATATTTGCAGTGCTCACGTCTTTAACCGCGGGGTGTGTTTTTCTTTCAGATCTCTCGCGCGAGGAGTGCTCACTTTACGTTTCATCAGTTGGACCACACTCTTGGCACCAACACTCATCAATATGGAGATAGGCATGAGTGGTACGGAACTGGATGTTGCGGGAGACGCCTTTTCAGACCTCTTGGGTCAAGAGTTGGCTGGGGCCGCTGTGGAAAGTGAGTCCTGTCTATGTCGACCACCCCAAAGGACACGTTCATTGTACTCAACTCACAGTTCACGACAACTCATTTGAAATCATCGATATTGGAGGGATCTTGAGTGGGGTCGCTGCAGCCGGGATCAATTTTGGGCTACCTGGCACTTTCAATTTCAACGGAGCGAAATACAATCTGTCGACCGGTAGATGATTTCAATCAATACTTCTGATTAGGAATACTGACGAGCTGCTCTGCCGGTCTCCCGTCTAGGAGGCATCGTTCCCGCTATTGCCTCTTACGCGGGCTCGTACGAAACGCCCGATCAAACCCGCCTTTCTTTTTCCGGTGGTCAAGTTCCCGTCAATACTGTTCCTGATGGAGGTCGTTTTGAGCAGTCCATTCCTCCAGGGTTTTCACGGAACTACACGATGTATCAGCAGGGCCTTTCAGCAAATGTCAGCTGCGAATCTCGAGATTTGAGTGGCGACTCTGCGACACAACAGCTCTCCCTGAGTAACCCCTATCTTTCAATCCCGGTGCATGCCAATGACTCGTCCATCTTGTTCTACTTGCGGCAATGGAACTCGACCGCAAACTGCAGTGGAAGTAAGTCTCTGTCGGCAATTCACCTGGGCCTGATTGCTCAAGACACTTCATGCCTGTTCAATCTAGGCAGTCCGACGATCCAGAGATATGTGACGGAAACCAATTCTTCCGACCAGCCAAACGTATCGGGAAGTGGATTTCTTCCGTCGGTCGTATGCCCAGGAACAAACTCCTCTGCCTACCAACGCTTCGGTGTGTAAAGTGATGCACCACTAATCCTTCAACCACCTGACCACTACCTTTCGCTTTTTAGTCGTCGTCTCCCAAGGGTTTTATAAATACAGCTTCCTACCCCCCACTGTCTGTGAGGTGATACCACTCCTTACAAACGTGAGCGTCCAGTACTCTGGTGGCCTTATCAACGTCGCCCAAGTCATCAATTCCCGCGAATTCGAGACAGACAACGTGAACCTTCTCAGCTTCATTGCTGGGGTAATCTCCTGGCAAGGCCGTAACGCCCAAGGTTTAGTCGGGAATTCTATCGGGGATTCTTTGTTCTCCATTTACTCAGCTACCGCGAATACCACCATCTCCGTCAATAACACAACGCAGGTATATAGTGAATTGGTCAGTGAATGTGATTCCTCCCTCTGTTTGAAGACTGATGACAGTGGACCGTGACAGGAAGATTATTGGCGTGGAGTCGTAGAATTCACTGCCACCGTGAATACCACATCCTGGGCGTTCATTCAAATGGCGATGCTGACTTCTTGACGTAGTTCCTCCGATCTGGGTTCTCTGCCAGAGGCAGTTTCCCGCAAAACCAAATCCCCAGTAATATGACCACCAACATCACAGGGACCATGCAGGTATTGACCGTCGGCTGGGCTCGCCGGGGACCCACGTACCTACTCGCGGTGATTCCAATCACGATAGTTGCGGCTTTAACTTTTGCTGCTGTGGCATATAGCTTGAGGGGAAGGATAAAGCACGATCACGCTGTCGCTTCATTCGATATCTCCGACACTATCCACCTCGTTATGGCGTCTTCTGCGGGTGGGCTCGCGCTAGATGGTTTCGCAGGGGACGGGCTTCCGAAGAATGAGGCTACCATGGTTTGCTTGCAGGAGATGGCCGACGAAAGGCTGGGTTTGGTGCACTCAAAGGAAGATCAAGATACCTAGACAACATTTGCGGAGATGTTCTCTACTTGAAACGGCTTCACAAGTACAGAATGCCTATAGATAGTCTACACACGACCCGATACCCGGGAGTATATTTTATCATACATACACATGAGCTTGCCTGACTACTTCTATACACTCATTTTCATCGCAATACTTGGGTGGGGGTCGTATCCTTCGACGACAATATATTCCGAGTCCATGTTGTCAATATCCTCCACCTTTCTTCGCCAGTGAATCTTCGGGAAAGGTTTTGGCTCCCTGATGAGCTGTATCTCCAGCGCGCTGACATGATCTTTGGAGACGTGAGCGTCACCAAGCTGGATTACATCAAGCAATGTACAAACTCCTTAACGCGCCTTAATCCATCACTAAGGTGATCAAGGGAGTTAAGACGAAAAATTCGGCCATGAAATCACTTGATAATTCTAAACTTCTTATACATCAAGCCAAGTATGTAAGAGATTGGATAAGTAGAGTTCCGGAATTAACCCACAATTAAATAAACGAACCGCTCCCTCGCGGAGGGCTAGCCGCGCCAGTCAATTTTAATCTGCCACACTTATCGAAGAGCTGGCAGGACCCCAGGGACCCGAACAGTGTAAATGCTTCCCATAGATGACATTCAGAGGTGAGAGTTGTACGGCAGGGGGGGAAGAGCGGAAGGACGACGTGATTGTGTTGCCAAAGACAATCTCTGCGCTCACAATTGGAATGCTATAAAGTGAGTGTCAAGTCTCCATTTGCAAAGTATTTGAACACCCACTTGCTCATCCATCGGCCATCCGACAGTAGCTCAAACTCATAGGACATCCCGTCGTAAAAGGGACACGCCATAACAAGGCCAGAGCAAAAGCCGGACCCCAGAGCCCAACCCAACCCCAGCCAACCCCTCGAAATCAATGCACTCGGCACGTGACCTCACCGTTTTACGGGACCTTGGTAAAATGTCCCAGTTAAACTGACTTACCAGTAAACCAAAGCCAAAACCCCTTTACTGGGCAAACTTTACGTTTGGGTACCCGCGGAAATGTGCCCATACTTCTGACGCCCAGCTTGCGATTTCTGCCTCTTTCCGTTAGTTCTGCGAGCTTGCAGGCCTGCTCGCTTGTAATGGGACCTTCTCAACGAGGGCTAACTAGCTGGTGTCGCAGGCAATTTGCCACATCATTGCCTCAGTCTTGCCGTACGGCGCTTCGTTCTTCGGCAGCAAATCCTCAGGCTGTTCCCATTGTCTGTATCAAGCCTCATTGCTACCATGTTTCCGGGTGAATGCTCGAGCTCCGACTGATTACTTCTCCGAAACCACGTTGGTACATCCTGGAGGGTGTTCCCGGATCGATTCATGGACGGTCGTAGTGCTACCGCTATAAAGAGATCCCCACGAACACTCGAAATGACCACACACTGACACGACGTTCCAGGATATGTTCAAGCGCAGATTCTCAAAGGCGTCAAACGACGACGCGAGGAACAGTCTTCCTCAGCTGCCAACGGCCCCGGAATCACAGAGCAGCCTTCTTGCATCATTCTCGAGGCTTCGTATATGGCAGATATTCGTGATCGTTGCTCAAGTATTTGTCTTGACGTTTGGCTGGGCCTTCCTGGCGGCGGTTCTTTGCTACGAGTACATCCCCCTGCCTGACCGTATTGCCGATTTCGCACATCGTTTCCCGAGCGAGATGACCTTGGTTACGACGCTGATTGCGACGATGTTGTCCGTGACGACTGCATTGTGAGAAATGTTTTCTGCTTTGTAACGATCAAGCGCCAACGCACAATCACTCTTCTTACAAGCCTATTTACTGCTGCCGTCAAGGATGCCTTGAGGCATCGTATGTCGCAGCCGATATCGTTGATCACTCTTACCGCCGGCATTGCCTTAACGAAAGGCACGCACATCTGGAAACCCAGACATCTCCGTTTAACTGCCCTCACATGGCTCATATTTGCAGTTCTCACGTCTTTAACCGCGGGGTGTGTTTTTCTTTCAGATCTCTCGCGCGAGGAGTGCTCACTTTACGTTTCATCAGTTGGACCACACTCTTGGCACCAACACTCATCAATGTGGAGATAGGCATGAGTGGTACGGAACTGGACGTCGCGGGAGACGCCTTTTCAGACCTCTTGGGTCAAGAGCTTGCCGGGGCCGCTGTGGAAAGTGAGTCCTGTCTATGTTGACCACCCCAAAGGACACGTTCATTGTACTCAACTCACAGTTCACGACAACTCATTTGAAATCATCGATATTGGAGGGATCTTGAGTGGAGTCGCTGCAGCTGGGATTAATTTTGGGCTACCTGGCACTTTCAATTTCAACGGAGCGAAATACAATCTGTCGACCGGTAGATGATTTCAATCAGTTATGTTTGGTTGGGAATACTGACGACTTGCTCTGCCGGTCTCCCGTCTAGGAGGCGTCATTCCCGCTATTGCCTCTTACGCGGGCTCGAACGAAACGCCTGATCAAACACGTCTTTCCTTTTCCGGTGGTCAAGTTCCCGTCAATACTGCTCCTGACGGAGGACGTTTTGAGCAGTCTATCCCCCCAGGGTTTTCACGGAACTACACGATGTATCAACAGGGCCTTTCAGCAAACGTCAGCTGCGAATCACGAAATCTGAGTGGCGATTCGGCAACACAACAGCTTTCCCTGAGTAACCCCTACATTTCCATCCCGGTGCATGCCAATGACTCGTCTATCTTGTTCTACTTGCGGCAATGGAACTCGACCGCAAACTGCAGTGGAGGTAAGCCTATATCATCTGGGCTTGATTGCTCAACACACTTCATGCCTATTCAATCTAGGCAGTCCGACGGTCCAGAGATATGTGACGCAAACCAATTCTTCCGACCAGCCAAACGTAGCGGGAAGCGGGTTTCTTCCGTCGGTCGTATGCCCAGGAACAAACTCCTCTGCCTACCAACGCTTCGGTGTGTAAGAAGATTCACCACTCATCCTTCAGCCACCTAACGGTGTCCTTTCGCATTTAAGTCGTCGTTTCACAGGGATTTTACAAATACAGCTTCCTACCCCCCACTGTCTGCCAGGTAATTCCACTCCTTACAAACGTGAGCGTCCAGTATTCTGGTGGCCTCATCAACGTCGCCCGAGTCGTCGAATCCCGCGAATTCGAGACAGACAACGTGAATCTCCTCAGTTTCATTGCAGGGGTAATCTCCTGGCAAGGTCGTAACGCCCAAGGTTTAGTCGGGAATTCTATCGGGGATTCTCTGTTCTCCATTTACTCGGCCACCGCGAATACCACCATCTCCGTCAACGACACAACGCAGATATACAGTGAATTGGTAAGCGACTGCGATTCCCCCCTCTGTTTGAAGACTGATGACAGTGGACCGTGACAGGAAGATTATTGGCGTGGAGTCGTAGAATTCACTGCCACTGTGAGCACTGCGTCCTGGGCGCGAGTCAACTGGCGACGCTGACTTCGTGATGTAGTTCCTTCGATCTGGGTTCTCTGCAAAAGGCAGTTTCCCGCAAAACCATATCCCCAATAACATGACCACCAACATCACAGGAAGCATGCAGGTATCGACCATCGGCTGGGCTCGCCGGGGAGCCACGTCACAACTACTTGCGGCGATTCCAATCACGTTAGTCACGGCTTTGACTTTTGCTACTGTGGCATACAGCTTGAGGGGAAGGATGAAGCATGATCATGCTGTCGCTTCATTCGATATCTCAGACACTATCCACCTCGTTATGGCATCCTCTGCAAGTGGGCTCACGTTAAAAGGTTTCGCAGGGGACGGGCTTCCCAAGAACGAGGCCACCATGGTTTGCCTACAAAAGATGGACGACGATAGGGTGGGTTTGGTGTAGGATGGTCGCCAGTCAAAGGAAGATCAAGGTGCCTAGACAATATTTGCGTAGATGTTTCCCACTTGAAACGGGGGCCTCAAGTGCGGAAATGCCTGTAGATAGCCTACACATGACTCGACACCCGAGAGTATATCTTCTCATACATACACATTAGCTTGCCCGTCCATTTCTATACACTCATTTTCATTGCAATACTTGGGTGGGGGTCGTATCCTTCGACGACAATATCTTCCGAGTCCATATTGTCAATGTCCTCCACCTTTCTTCGCCAGCGAATCTTCGGGAAAGGTTTTGGCTCCCTGACGAGCTGTATCTCCAGCGCACTGACATGATCTTTGTAGACGTGAGCGTCACCAAGTTGGATTATAAGCTCGTGCGCGTCAGTATCGGTGACGTGGGCGACCATGTGTGTGAGAAGCGCATAAGATGCAATGTTAAATGGTATGCCGAGCCCGAGGTCGGCGGAGCGCTGGTACATCAGACATGATAGTTTTGGTTTCGAGGAAGGCGAGGAGGGGAGATGGACGTAGAATTGACACATCATATGGCAAGGCGGGAGAGCCATCAATGGGATATCTACCAAAAGTAGATTAAGCGATCGTCCAGCCGCAGATGAAGAATACCTACCTGCAGGGTTCCATGCACTTAGTATGATCCGTCGATCAGTGGGGTCTTGTTTGATCTTCCGTATACACTCTTTCAACTGATCGACGCCTTTACCGGAATAGTCCGTGTCACAGTCCGCGTACTGCGCCCCAAAGTGCCGCCACTGGAATCCATAAACAGGGCCCAGGTCACCCTCCCGCCGATGTCCTAAGCCTCGCTTCTCGAGGAACTCCTTCGACCCGTTGCCGTCCCAGATTTTGATGCCCTTCTGGGACAACAGCTTCGCATCCGTAGCTCCGCGCACAAACCATAGCAGTTCCTCTACTATTCCACGTAGAAACGTCCGCTTCGTGGTGAGGAGGGGAAGGGTCGCGTCTGCGAGCGAAAAACGGAGATTTGATGGTGCGAAGATAGACAAAGTCCCGGTGCCCGTTCTATCAGGGCGAGACTCTCCAGTATCGATTACGCGTCTAACAAGACTGAGATATTGATTCTCTTCGTGTTCGAGATTGGCGATATTTACACTGCCCATGATGATGATGATGATGATGATGGTAAGGAAGGAAGACGGAAGATCGTGTTTCTCTATACCTACGCGTCACAATCACGCTACTAAACGCGACCCGTCACAACCATCACACAGTGACCATTGTAACGCCTTCCGGCTTTTCAGTTTGTATGCCTTCGTTTCCTCAGAACTTTGTAGCGATAGTTCGTCGTTCTTTGACTACAAGGCCCACGTACCGCATACTCTTAGCAGGGCCTCCCTCCTCTAAGCTGCTCTCTACGTCTCTCTCGTCTACCAGGAATGACGCCCATGTCAACATACAAGATGTTCAATCGGCTTCTCAATCCCCCAGAGAACGGAACACCGTTGCTAGTAGGCAAGACGATACTGGGAACTCAAGACTGCGTCGAGTGCAAAGAGCCAGCGTTAGAAGGCTGCTATTACGTGCAGATAGACTCTTCAGCTCTCAACGAACCGACATCCTCAAAAGCTACCTAAACAGGAGCCTCTCATCTACAGAGTTCAATAATTCTTACCGCTTCCTTGCATTCAATAGCATCATCAAATTCTTGCTTCACAGGCGTCTATTCGACTCCGCCGTTGCCTTGTACAACCGGATGGTTCTCGAAGGCTTCCTGCCACCTGAATCCATCCGCGTGAGGATGCACGCGATCTCTATCGTCCAGGCTCGTCTCGGGGGAGAGGTCATGGACTCTTCTTTGAAGGAGCTCTTTGCAGAGGAGTCCTTTGACTTAGAAGCATTTCTGGGGCTTCTGGATCTCCTGTTATATGGCACGGAAACACCGGTTCAGACGGTCAACAGTTTGGCGGAAGCATACGTTACTACACGACGGTCAGCCTTGAGTACCTCACCAAAGCTTGTCAACGAGCTTGTCAGCGCCAATCTGCGCGTTGGACAGTCGAAGGACGCACAACAGTGGTTGGAGAGATTTGAGAAAGAATGTCGCGCGGAGGGCAAGAAACCTGAGGTTTCTCCTTACGCTGGAATACTAGACGCTTTGAAGGATATCGATCCTCAGGACACTCAAGCCTTCTCCGCTGTGTTGCATCGGATGCAAAGAGAAGGGGTCTTCCCAGACATTTCTATCTTCAACTCACTCATGCGATCGTTGCTCATACAACAACGCTACGTCGAGGCCTTCGCTTTGTATCATGTCATCATGAAAAAGCGCTCAGTGTCACTCATGCCAAACGACGTCACCTTCAAAATGCTCTTTAGGGTCACGAAGTTGACGAGTTACCAACGCGGTTCCCGATCTCGTAAACACAAGCGCGCACACAACACCGTACCCCCTCGACAATTATTCCGCGACATGCTTGAGTGCCACTTCATGCAACTCAGAGGCTGCGGCTATTCGAATGTGATATCACCATCTGCCTTGCACACGGCTCTGCGTACATTCATGAGGCTCGAAGATTATCCTGCGGCGTTCACTCTACTACGTTCACTTCGAGCTCTCAATGTCCGCCCCATCTTGCAAACCTATTTGATAGTAATCACCAACATCGTCCTTCGTATCAAGCGCGAGCTCGGGCATGTTCGCCAGCCCGGCGAATATCGTCTCGCCGACTTCTTGCTTCAAATGGAGCCTGGTAGCGATGCCGGTCCACGGGAACTTATGCAGAAGACAAGGAATATTCAGGATGGTGACAGCAATGTGCGAGTTTCGGTCGGTCCTGCTACTGTCGCCCATCTTTTACGCCTCGGAGAGCCCAGGCGTACACTGGACAACGACCTAGATGACACCCCTGTGACATTCTCACAAGGCCATTCGTTGTCCGCCACGGACCCGCCACCACCATCACATTCTCATAACCCCTCGTGCATCTCTCGCACTCGCCAGCGATCGCACCGAATGCCTACAGTTTCCATGCTCACAGGCGAGGAATTCGTGTTCCCAATCACCCCCTTCTCCGCCGTTCCCCTCGCACGCATTCTTCACAGAGTCTTGCTGGCTTCGCTCTTCAAGAAAGCTATGGTGAGAACGGACTGGGTATGGGGTGAGGCTGTGGGCCCAATTCTATCAAGCACGAGGCATGGGATGATTCCTCCGCTACCTAAGGGTCCCATTCGTCCCAAGTCTCCCAATTGTAACTCGTACCCACCATATGGTCGCCTTTTCACCGCCTCCCGTTACCGGTGGGCTCTAAAGAAATCGCGGAGCGTACGTGTCATTTGACCCGGCCCCAATTGTTGTTACTGACATATACTCTGACAGTCTGACCGAAAGGCGCGGAATACCTGTAACCGCTGATCAGTTGGGATTATTCTCCTGCTGCTTCCGGTATGCCCGCTAACGACGTAGCCATTGGTTAGAAGGAATTTTCGTCAACCTTTTACCAAGACACTGGTCTGCGTATGAATTCAAGAGGGTCCTGCGCGAGGCTAGTGTGCAAGCTTATCGAGTACACTGACGCGGTCTGTCCTTCGCCAGGGGAGTTGAGCGCGAGTATACCCTCCATTTACCTGTCAATGTAGGCGCTTCAAGTCAACGAGGAGCCATGCTGGACTTATAAACGAATATATCGACTGGAGACTTATGTCGAAATGCTGGAAGTCTTTAAGTAGATGGCTCTATAGGCAGAGAACTCTACTACTAGACGGAATCCGTGCGTTGGTCTAACTGGAGTCAAACTGGAGCTTGCCCAAAATTTGTACTGTAGCACTGCCACCAAATGAGAGCTGTGATGGACAAGTTGCCTGCGGTCCTTCCAAATTGTAGACTCACCGTTCGGCTTTGGCTCGAGCTTCAACTTCACTGGCTCTTATTTGGGATTTTCCACCTCGGAAGATCGTCGAAGGCGATTATCGAACATCAACCATCGCTTGGAAGGCCAAGTCGCTCGGAAATGTCTCGCAATGAATTGAACGAACGTCCGCAAAAGCGGGCAAAGGTCGATCAAAACGCGCACAAGGGTTTCACGTTCATGAACGCATATGACGTCCGGCAGGCTCTTCGAAACCAGGATCAAACCACTTCCACAGACGGTGTGTAGGTCATGAAGATCGTGTTCGTCATACACTCACATACTCGCCAGCTCTGATTGCTCTGCGGAACCAGTTGACTCTTCGGCATGGCGAAATTGTTTCCCCTCAGGACGGGCGTCTGTCCCTTATAAAGCAGTGGATGGATATGTCTCCGGGTGCTCATGACATCTTTGAGACCTGGGAACACATGAGCCAGGTTCGTATCTTTGAACACCACCCGTCGTCGGTCCCTAACTTCTTCCTCCAAACGCAGACTTCTACGCTAGCTCTTCCTATCTCTTTACTATCTAACATGCTGACGCTACTATCATCTCACTTCCCATACCATTCTTATGGAATCCCTATCATCAAAACCCTGCTCTTGCCACAATGGATGCGCAGGCTCAATTCGTACATCGGGGGCTCTCATAATGAGCTTATACTAGTCACTTTGAAGCTCTTCAACGCAATGTCGGCTTTTGGGGGTGGAAGGGAGCGCAAATCAGTCATGGATACGTTTCACTGGGAAAGTAAAGTGTGTGTCAGAGAATCATCATATCTAACAAGTTGTTCACCGTCACGGATCCAAGACTCTACCAAAAGTTCTCCATATGCGACGAAAAGGCAAGGGCGAAGAGCAGAGCAACGCTCTCGCTAGACCTGGTTGGTTACAGACCTTCTTTATAGACGTAGATGCTAACTTCACACTGTACAGACATCCGTACCCTATATCTCCTCTTCATCCTGTCATTCATAGATGAAGAGTCGCCGGCTGCGGTCAAATCAACCTTTTTGGAACGACATCGGGACGCTTTCCTTGGAATATTCAAAGGTTTAGTTCAGGACTCATATCCCGTTGTTCGGAGAGTTCTCGAAGTATGCTGGGCGGGACTTTGGTCCGACCCTAAAATCAAACGCACAACCAAAATAAATCTCTTCAGCGAAGCTACAATAACACATGTGAGCACCATGGTGTCTCTCCTCTCGGTGGTGTCGGGCTTTACCTTCGCGTTTGTCAGCTCGCAAAGTTATATGATCGTACTGTGCCAGAGAGTGCCGATGGCCAGTACGTACCTGCTGATCTGGTGCACCACTTCCTCCTCGCAATCTGCACGCGACCGGGACAAGGCATCTGTTTCAAGGACAAAGGGTGGTACCCGAGAGAAACCGATCTAGACGCAAGTTCTCAAGATGATGACAGTCGCACCTGGCAGAGGGGCGGTAAAATCCACAACAAAATTCTATCCAACATCCTGAAACCCCTTAAAGTAAACGAAGACGCAAGACAGCAAGAGCTTGCTTTGAAGATAATGTCGGCTTGCCCGGAGCTAGTAGCAAGGTACAGGCCTCCACACCTTCTTCATCAGAGCTCTATTCACTTATGTCGTCTATAGCTACTGGTCTGCGGCTGCTTTGACGCTGGAGCCTCGCCTCTCGTCCAAATGGATCGCAAATATCGCATTTTTCGGCTTGGTTCTTTCCCAGCCTGTGCCTTCTGCGTCATTCTTACTTCCCGGCAGCGATCTTTACCATCCATATCCACCACCACTTTCTACTATCCTGGAAAATGTTCTTCCCTCTGTGAACACAAAGTCCCATTTTTCCAAAGGTCTCCAGTCCGTATCACCTCTGGTTCAGCATTGCACGGCCTTAGCACTCGCAAAATGTCTCATCAAGTTCTCTGACGTAACACGTTCCTTCCGAGTTGTGGAGGCTGCTCTTGAAGAGGACGAAGAGGACGGCCAGTGGTGTAAACGGAGGAGAGAACTTGAGAAGGAAGTCCGTCGCCGTGTTCCAGACTTCCAAGTAATCGTGGCTTTTTCTCAGCAGAAACCTCCCCCTCAAGCTGGAGACATAGCACAGTCGTCCCAAAACTGTGTGAAAGCAGCTTTGCTGTCAGAAAGTGCGCAGAGACTTTTGTGGCTGTATCACCGATGTCTACCCTCACTAGCGGCAGAAGCACGATTCGATGTTGGCAAGCTATTGCAGAATCTCAGGGACACTTCCTCGCCTGCACTGGCAGAAGTCGACGTAGAGAAGGAACCAAGCACAGATGGTGGTTCCGCGTTCCGGATAATCAAGCAGCTTCACCTCCTCAGGCTCCTGCAGGAAAGCGACCAGTTCACATGGTCCGGTAAAATGAGTAAGTGTCGCCATCTACCTTGCCCAATCAACAGGCGTAACGTTTTACAGCTTCTTCGCCGCATACTTATCTTCATGTCCTCCTCAAAACATTCTCCACCACACAGATCAGGGCTGTCCGCACCACTCTCCGTTCTCTCCTCTGTCGAATTCTCTCTGAAAGCATCGTTTTCCAAGAGGACACCGAGGAAGCAAACCTTTGGCTTGCATCGCTTTCCTCCACTCGACGTGGGCCTGGCTCAGAGTCCCCCGATGGCGCGCCACTAACCGATGAAGCTGAAGGCGTCGCCACATTTTTGGATGATTGTGTCCAACGATGTCTCAAGACGCCTTATCGGTACTTCGAGAGTATGCAGGATTTGTTACTGCAGGTCACAGCATCGTCACAAATCGATTCGGAGGACAGTATCCCCGAACACACCGATCCTCTCCCCAGCCCTCTGCTCATGACAGTCCTCGAGCAGCTCGACGCTAAATTGACTATGAAGCTCATGTCGCCGTCTGATATTCTAGCGATCTTCACCTTTATCCGGAAGCTTATCTTCAAACTATCGAGCAAACAACAAGATCTGCGCCTTTTGCTTGCCATCTCGGATAAGCTGGCATCAATAGCTCCTGTTGATGGGTTCTCAACAGTAACGGCTTCGGTACAACGCGAACTTTCAATCTTGCGCGTCAGCTTAGGAGTCCCACAAGAATATCAGGAGCTCAGTATCAGTGAACCCGTTCAGGAGTTCTTGCGTCAGATCGAAAAGATACAAAAGCGTACGTCCTTCCATGAAGGGTTCTTTGGGATATTACTAAGTGCTTTACCTGCAGCCACCAACCCCATCGTAAATGCGTATGAACTTGTTGACTGGTTGCGTTTGGCAGGTCACACCCTACATCCTACAGAACTACGTCGGCTGTCTTCTATAATCGAACGCTTCCACAAGCCGGCTCTCAGGGAGCTTTTCGAAAGTTTACACCCGGCGCAGGGACTTCTATGGATTGGTATGGATTTGAGGTCTTCCTTCGTGGATTTCCGAGAAGAGTATGCTCGCCCCTGCTTACCATTTCGGCTTGATCTGACGTTAAAAACAGACTTGATTTTGACTTGGTGTTCGCTCAAAGCCGCGAGGCAGATCTTTCTGATCCCCGTTGTCGTGATATACTGGTCGAAGCCCTTTTCTCACATCATCCATCTCGCGCGCTCGTCGAGCAGGCCATTTACCATATCACTCATCGCCTCACTTCATCGAATGGCCCCTCCCACAAGAAAGACGTACTTCTATTGCTGTCCACAGTCATGCAGAGGAGTGCGGTTACGCTAGAACCAGCTGAAACTGCTCACTTGAAAGAGTTTGTCTTTTCACGATGCCAAATTCTCAAATCCCTGTGCGTTTCTCCAAACCTGTCAGATATGGTTCAAGAAGGTGAAGCCCCCTGTCCTACAGTTGAAGGTCCTGTTGATCACCCTTTCCTAGGCCTTTCCGAACTCCTTGACGCCTCTCTGGACTGCGCCAGCGAGGCCGACAGAAAACTGGTGTCTCCGCTCAGTGCGTTCTGGGTGGGAGTCTTTAGATCCTATGCGATATCCGGTATCCAACAGTCTGTGAGTGTTCATCTCCTCGGCTCTTTCGACTCTCATACCACTCCCGCACGGTGCAGCTACCCCAGATCAAAGTATGGATTCGGTACCTGGATCCCGAAGAACTCCTCCTTACACTGGATTTTATCAGTGCAAGAGACAAGGCGGAAATTACCCCGCTGATACTTGGAGTGCTGGAAGTAATACTCAGGACCATGCAGACATATACTTTAGTCGATCTTCCCTTGAGGAGCCGAACTGCTCAGCTCCTTGCTTTGCGATCCCTGCTTCCCGATTCTACACTCCTCGAGGATATGATTGCGACGGCTGTTTCCTCATTCCTCCCTCCTTGCCACGACGGTTGCCCTCTGCCACTCGACTCATCATCGACTGCTAACCTAGCTTCCCTCACAGCGTCTCTATCTAGCCAACGACGCAGTCCCTTGAGCGCCCTTTCCCCAGGAGACGTCGTTCAATTGCTTTACCAGAAGTCGTGGGCAGCTTCCACGGCACAGATTGTTTCTGCTCTTCTTTACTCTAATGCCCTCCCATCGCAAGAATATGCGCGTTGGCTAAACTCGGTGACGTGCACTAACATTATGATCGAATATCTGGCCCCAACGTTACACGCCTTCCTCGACTCTTCCGATATTGAAGATCTCGAAGCGATTGGGGACACGGTTATGTTCGGTTTATTTGACCGGCTTTTGCCCCGAGCTCGACGTTCAGATGACGTGAGACGACTCTGCCATGGCATCATCATCTCCTTGATCACCCGAGATGTTCGAAGACGGACCGCTTTCGTTGCATCGATCCAACGAAATCTAGACTCTTCTGCTGCGGAATACCATGCGGCCGACTATATGGCTTTTGCTGCACGTCTACGTGTGGTCGATGGCCTCGGCAACCTCGTCACCAATTTGATCGACCGAGGGTTACAGTGGACTGTGCGGAATCTCCCTACTCAGGACGAGGCAGCTGGAGAGGTATTGAGGAAACTAAGTAGGCCACATTTTCTACCTCCACTATTGGCACTGACCCACTTTGCCCAGCCCTGCTTGTTAAACACGAGTCCAAGCTGAAAACTCACTTTGTGGAGCCAGTCCTAACCGCTGCCATTCAGCATTGTTTGTCGGATCCTACTGTGCTCCAGCTTTCAGCATCTCTCCTACAGCACACGACATTGAAGGTAAAATCGAGAAGTCTTCTTTCTAATGCTCCACTAAATTTGGTTTGTAGCCTGCAGTAGTTAACCGATATTTGCAGAGTATTCTCCAACATCCCCAGTTCTTCAAGGCCTGTGAGGCTCAAAAGAACGGATCGCTTCCGCGGGACGCAGTCATTTATCTGCTTCAGGTCCTTTTCCACCTTCACCCTACCAACACCTGCCAGGCGTCGCATGTTGGACCGCTGGCCCGTGTCTACGGCGGAACGATGAGCGTTGCAGACCGTCGCCTCCTATCCATATTCAAGCTTTTCGAAACTGAGCGAAAGATATCGGTGTCGTCCATTCTATCTACATGGTCACCGTCTTCAGATATAATCGTGACGAAACCCATTGAAGCAGTCCAGAATTTGGAACCGATACGGATATTGCGGACGTGCCTTGTGTTCCCTATATGGAGACGATTTATGGATGAAGATGACGACTGCCACGCAGTCATCGATGACCAGGTTTATGATCCATTATTCGTCGTATCCCTTGTGGCACAGATGCTTTCGGAGACTCCCCCAACTTCGGCGTTGGCTTGGGTCGAAGTGTTTCGCACGAACGCCATTAGCCTACTCATACGATGTCTTTCTGCGAAAGACCCAAATCTGCGAGAAGCATCCCTATGTCAGATTGCTGCTCTGTGGCATTATCTTCAAGTGCGTTCTTTTACCTTCAAAATCTCCAGGTAAATTCTAACACGAAACCAGGCCTCAGACATGCAAGAAAAGCCCCAAGTGCTCTACATATTCAATGTTCTGAAAAATGCACTTCCACCTCCTTCTGATGACGCACCCACACGTCTTCCTTCATTTGCGTCGCTCATCCTGCTCCATTCTTTACGGGGAATTTTCTACCCATCCAATTTCATCTATCCACCCACTGCGCGATTCCTTCTACAACGACCGGAGCTCGATGTGACCGACGTTCCTATGCTGTACGGCATGCTTTATAGTAACTCCGACGACTGGAAAAAAGAGCGGGGCTGGATCATCAGATTCCTTTCTGACGGAATGATGAGCACCGAGGACTGGAAGGTTTTCAAGCGCCGCAATACCTGGGATCTTCTAGCGAGTTTGTTTCAAAGCTCTGAGAGAGACCAAGCTCTACGGAACGGAATCCTTGAGGTACGCCCCGAAGACAATAATCAGAGTTTGGCGTAACCTGATGCCCGTAACAAGGTTCTTGCTAATCTCACCTGCAATGCTCAAGCCACGATGTCGTTGATTCTCAAGTCGTCTCTTCTGTCTTGGATGGAAATGCAACTCCAAACTTGCAGGCGGTGTGAATCCATCGCCTGGCTTAAAATTATCGAAAACGTCCTTACGTTGGCAGACGTATTCAAGTTCGAGCGCTCCACCAATGGAGAATGGCGGGCGGCTTTGTCCCGATGTTTGTCGCTGGTCCTTGAATCAGGAGCAGGTGAACCGTCTACCACTGACGCTCCAAGCCATCGATAACTCAGTGGTCTCATTACAGGGTCGACTATTTCCACTCTCAGGCTCGTGGTCTCTGCCACACTGAGATTAAGCCTCTTGAATGAGCCGAGAAATCATCTGCATTCACTTCTCGCAGACATTCTCGGCTGCATGGAGCGTTTGGAAGGGTCGATCGTATATCGCCCAAAATACCGCGGGGGCGGTCCTGTCGAAGCCTCACGGCGACTCGTAATACCGCCTCATCACGCTCACGGTCTCCATGACACAACGCCAGTCACAGATCCCCTGGCGGCGTGGGGCGAGATGGTTGAAGAGCTCTGGCGGGCAAGTATGACTCTTTACGAGAGGCACTCCCAGTGGGATGCGCTGACGAATAGACTGCTCGTGTGGCGTGGTGTAGCGGGAGCGGAAAGGAGTCCAGTCGGTGAGTGGGTACGGAGAGAAGTGCTCCGCAATTTACGCTCGTCCGCTGGAGGACCATCAAGTTCGTAGCAATAAGTAGGAGGGTCGCATTTAATTCACGTCGCTTGTTCAACCCACACGATCCCGTACACGACTCGAACCACAACTATCATCAGTGATCGGAAGCGTTGCGCGGCTGCAAAGACCCCCCTCGGGCGACTAACACTCACACTTAATCTCGAGATGTTCGTGACAAGGTGAAACAAATGCGTCGAGTGGGCAGAGCAGAGGCCGCTGAGGAAGATCACCGGCTACTATTCAATGTATCTGGCAACAAATCATGCGCCCCATATTGTGTGGAGCGCAGTGGCTGAGTCACTGGGTCGGGGGTTGTCGACGTCAATCAAATAAAAAATTGTCCTCGGGTCTCATGACCGGCCGTAACCCACCTGTGGGTCGTCTCCATACTTTCCGTTCGCGCCCTAAAAATTTTGCACCGCCCCAGACCAACACCTCAAAGCTCCCTATAAGAAGGAAGTTTTTACTTGGAGGTGAAGATTTAGAGTACACCTACGTTTCACTGATCCAAATCCACCAACATGGTTCAGATTACCCCCCTCCTCCAGGCTCTTGCTGTCATCGCGCAAGGTATTTCACCGAGTAATTCTTGCAGCTCAGCTCCTTTCCAAACTGATACCTGGTTTGTACAGTCGTATATGGAGCCCATCCCGCTGGTGTCAATGCTCTGGCCGGTCGCCAGACAAGTGGATCCGACCCCAGTGACTCGAACCCTTTTAGCCAGTGTTCTACTTGCGGGGTCTTGGAAACCATAGCCGTTCGTCTTTCGATGTGGTCGAATGTCGACATCGTCCGGCCATTGTTGGCCAACTCATGTTTCCCATTTACAGAACTGCGGGAATGCCACTGATTTACATTCCTGCTTGTGCGCCAGTGGCAATGGACAGAACCTTGCTACATGTGAGAGTTGTCTCGTATCCATGGGCTATGACGACGCCAGCAGCGCTCAAGACACGGTTGACGGTAAGGCCACTCCGATATGTTTGCTCAGTGTCCACTGCCACTAACCGCCGACATTGTGGTAGGTTGGAATCAGGATTGCGGTGGTAATTACCAGGTCTGTCCAAGTGGTGCTCTTCTCCCCTAAGTCACTTATTTGATTTGTAGCTCAATCCTTCCGGCGGCTCAAGTGGGGGCTCTCCATCGGGAGGCGGCAAAGGCGGCGCCATGGAAATGAGGGCTGCTGTAGGTATGGCAGTAGGGCTCACCTCAGTGGCCGTTGGCAGTCTGTTTGTTCTTTGACAGCCGTGGATGCTGAATTGGCACCTTACAAAGTACACAGCCGAAAGCTTGTCCACTGGGGCCTTGTTGCCGTCCGCATTTATATATATATCCGTATACCCGTGAATTATGTACCAGATGCTCCAGACACATATCGTGGGGTAGTGGGAGTCGGATGCCCACTGATTTAGCCAGTCCCCAGGCATTGGACTCAGTGGTCTGCGGTTTCGGACATAGCGTGATGGTTTGCTTCTGGCTCTGACACGGGCAGATACATACCTTTGGCTACTCAGTCACAAAGTGAGGGGGGCAACTGGCAACCTTGGCTCACGGCATGTCATGTATATCGTGATTAGATGACTATGGCAGGTGAATTCTCTGAAGTCGCTCGATACTACGGAGGAGGTTGATATACTCACACCCATATCAACGCCACCAGTACCTTCCAGTGGTACGATGATCGTGAGTTCGGAGTGATGTGAGTTCTATTGGGAGTATGAACTTGAGTACTTAGAGTCACTGGAATTGTGGGGGTCATGGAAAGTTGTGGTGGCAGTGCTGTGGTTTGGCTGATCATGTCCACCCTTGTCCACCTGGCACCGACCCAGCGAACGTTGACTGCATAACGAAGGCAAGCTAAAGGACTCCCAATTTTGGGCCCGTCAGACAAATCCTTACCCTCGATCTCATGGCGACAGACTTTTGGGCCAGTTCACATTAGTGAGGGCGCACAAACCCGAGGAGACAGCAGATGCTCATAGTAATGCCGCGGCTACCCATAGCAAACGATGGATTATAGACCGCGCTACACTCAGACAAGCCCGTACAGACGATCTTCAGTACGTCGAAGATCCAGAATACCTCGAATTCTTCTCCATCTTTTTCGCCAATGGTCAGTCCGCTGTTCTCAGGTGTGATAGAAGGCTGAACTTTTCAGTCATCGCGAAACTTGGAAAGAAGTTGAATCTGCGGCAGCGTGTTATCGCAAGCGCAACTGTTTTCTTTCGCAGGTTCTACCTCAAGAACTCATATTGCGAGACCGATCCCTTCATAGTCATTGCTGCTTGTTGTTATGTCGCGGCCAAAGCGGAGGAGTCCCCGATACACATCAAGAACATGGTCGCAGAAACGCGGTTATTTTTCAGTCGTGAGTCTTCACGATAACTCAACCTCCATCCACGCAAATTTACCGGCATTACCCGTTCCAGAACCTCCGTATTCAGTAAAGTCGTTCCCCTCTGACAACTCTAAGTTGGCAGAAATGGAATTCTATCTCGTCGATGACCTTGAATGCGACCTCACTATCTTTCACCCGTACCGTACACTCCTATCTCTGTGCAAGACAGAGAGCTCGAGCGATCTACAAGCTGAAGCTGGAGAAGTTGCGGCTGGAATCGACGACGGGCTTCGGTACTGGGGGAGTGGTGACGGGCAGCTGGAGTTGCCCGATGGAGCGCTTCAACTGGCTTGGTATTTCTCTTCATTTCTACGACATTGCAAGTGACCATATCGCAGCTCGCAGGTCAATAATCAACGATACATATCGTTCTAATCTCTGTGTGGTCTATCCACCTCATTTACTCGCCATTACTGCTCTCTATCTCACGCTGGTCCTACACTCCCCTACACGAGAAATGCTCCAGTCTCACTCCTCATCGGCAGCGCAACAGGTCCAAAGTCAGCTGACTGAGCATCAAACCTCTCCTCGACGGTCCTCACGTCAAGCCAGCCACGCCTCCAACACTGGGAAGAAGTCTGCACAGGACTTTATCGGATTCTTTGCTGACCTAAATGTCTCAATGCCGCTCATCGCCACAATCGCCCAAGAAATAATATCGCTGTATACTCTTTGGGATAGATACAAGGAGGATTGCCCGCCTGATAACACTGCCCGCACCTCGTTCCAAGGACAGGCAACCCAAGCGGGGTCGCCATTCTCATCCACTACGCATGCAAGCCGGAGCGGGAGCCTCAGTGGTGCCGGGACACCCGTCACAGTCGCCCCGGAGGTTCCAGGTGATACCCAGAGATATGGCGGGACTGGTGTAGTGACTCCAGTGATTTTGATGCAAATCTTGGCGAGGATGCGAGAGAATCGACTTTCGGACCTCTCGCATCCCGCGTCTGGAAGGCCAGTTGCGGTAAATAAGATGCTCGAAAGGACTCAAGCTGCGGGGTAGCCATCGTATTGTACTGAGTAATTTTGGCAACCATCCCTTTACTCGCTCGTTAACCCGCTTCGAGTAATTCAAGTAGGGTCCTTGTGTCCAAAGGTCGCAAACAGTATCACATCCACATTACCCCCAATCGTAATCCACCCTGTTTGCGGCTCTATTACGTAGCGAGGAACGAGCGGAGGATTAGAGTATAGTCTTTGAGCGAGCGGCAGGCGCGGCACGCACTCCTTCTTCTCGTGCCGCGACCACCGCTCGCCCTTTCCTCGAGGCTCGTCGTCGTGCTCGAGCTTTCTTTTCCCCACCCACCACACCCTGAGCGTCATCATCACTGATTCCGCGCCTCGCATCTCCTCCTACACCTTTGCCCTGTCGTGTATTCCTTATCCCCGAGGTTCGCGAGGCATCCCACCCACCCTCGCAGCTCACCTCGTCTCCCCAACAGGGTCTGGATCCACACGTCGGGGCCGGAAAGCGCTTCGCGCTTTCGCCCACCTTGGCTACGTCGATACCATACGCTGTCTTATCTTAATAATTGCATCATTGATTCATTCTTTCCAATCCATTGCATTCAAGCGTCCGAGCGAACCTCAAAGACGAGTGAGTTATATCCACCGGCCGCTTCTTGACCTTGACTGAATCACACCTCCAGTCCTGCATGCCATTGCGATCACCATCTCGGAATGTATGCTCAACGTCTTCTGGTACACACTGCGGATGCTGATTTGTTTGCAGGCATCTTCGCGTTGCGCTGTTATGCGATGTGGAACGGCAGTAGAGTTATTTTCGCCATATCATGTTTTACACTGACGGTAAGCCCGTTCTAAATGCACCGTGATTGAATCACATCGACTCTTCTTGGGATCTTACAGGCCAGTATCACATCCCTGGTTGTTATCCTGGGCCCCTTTTTACCCTCAGTAACGTGTATGTTCTGCTACCGTCATTCAATGTTCCTGACTGACTCAAGTATCGTCAGTCGGCGAACCCCCTTTGCCTATCATACACGGGTGTTATAAAACTGGCGCAAATTCCACATTATTTGTGTGTTTCGTTGTCATCATGATTTCGGAAGCTAGTAAGAGCTGCCTCCTCATTCCCGAACGCCTTGAACAACAATGAATTCGTTTATGCAGTCATAATTTCCCTCACGCTGTATCGTGCCCATAAACATTTCCACTACGCTCCCAATGCGCTCATCCAAAGGCTAACCCGTGACGGTGTTTTCTACTGCCTTAGCGTGTTCGGTGAGTTGTGTTCACGTGGTTCATGCCCTCCCTAGCTGAGCTGTTTTTCCTTTCTAAGCTATGTCCGTGACGAACGTCCTCGTCATATTCCTTCTTCCGGTGTGTCTGCATAATTTTTCCTCAATCAGCAGCAATTTACCCGACCGTAACCCACCAGATCCAATACTCCGAGTTGCTTAACACGTGAGCAATCCTTTTTGCTGTCGACCGAAACACTCATTGACAGTCTCGCGGAGCAGATATCAAGCTGTCATGCATACTATCTTGGCCTCGCGAATGCAGCTGCATCTGCGGAAGGTCGATCGTCACATACATTTGGCAGGCCCACCGATCGACGTGTGTCTATCGCCCATGTCGTTTTCGAGAAGTGTGGGTTTGCCAGACGTATGAGGGCGGGTCGCTCCTTGCGTACCGGCGAGGGCACCCGAGCGCAGCAAGGGAGAGCCTTCGTCACCCCAGAGGATGCTTTAATGACGGACGCGGCGGGTTGCGGCGTCCTAGGACTAATTCTAACCTGGTTGGTCACAATGCGCGACAACTTGGTGAACAGTTGCCTATCAGAAACCTACAAGCTGTGTACCGCGTACCCATGTCGATCAACGCCTTAATCAATCACCACAGCCTTCAGTGCTAGCTGGGTAACTGTACCCCCTTTCTGCGAGGTTCTGTGGCATATTGTGTATGACATTTGCCCTAATACGCTGAGGTTCCTTACACGAGTTGGGTAGCCTCAGGGGAGCAACAAGCGCTGCACAGCCGATGTCAGACAATGACTTAAACATTGGCTGGTGGTACGACAAAACGGCTTCATCCCCATGTCTGAGCCATGTCTGAAACCCATACCTTACCCGCTGGACTGGCCGCGGGCAAGCCCCTTGAAGAAACGGTCGCAGTTGTGGCTGTCCCAGTGGACACGAAGCCAGAGATCAGCTTACCAAGGGCAAACACGCAAGTTCCACCCCTTCTGTTCTCGCCGCCAACACTCTTAGGAAGGCGAATAAGACATGGTACGCAGCCCATCCCTGGCCACGTCATCGTATTCACTGACCATTGCAGTCCTCTTCCTGCTTGCTCTTGGGATATCATCCACAAACCGATTGCGAGAGATTACTGCGCCAGAGAATGAATCCCAATGGCAAGACTTCAAATCAGCATTGTTCTCGCGCGTTGGGAATATTAACGTCGTTGCATCTCTCATCCTCGCGTGCGTGTTCTGCTGACACGCCTCTAGATGTCACAAAAGTACTTACAGATAGGACGATAGCACGACGGCCGCTTTCTTGACGACCGAACCTGGGACAAGCATTGCGAACTGGTTGCAGCCGATGCCCTACGTCACCATACTGGCAGCTTTTTGCCTAGCGTTTCTTGCAGTTGGGTGTGGAACTTTCCTCTTATTTGTCTTGATGGATGTCCAGGCAAACTCTCTCAGAGTAAGTGTCGCATTCCTGGGGTTTGTTGTGAGACTTACTTTCAGCTGAACGCTTTCTGATTTGGTTATGGTAACTCATTAGGAATTGTCACATAGACCATGGAAGTTTACATTGGCACTCACTCTTCTCGCCCTGCCAACGTTGTTTGTGGGGGCAGCCGGCGCTGCCGGGATAGTGGGTCTATGTGGAGCTGTATGGTGTGGTGACAATGCCGTAGCAAAGGCAGGGTTGACTCTAACGGTCGCTCTGACCGCTGGGATTGTCCTTGGTTTTGTTGGCACTGTTTTCTGAGCGGAAGTATTTATCCATCAGCGGCCGTACAATCCAGGGATCAAGGAGTAATTGGGCTGCACAGCAGATAACCCCGGAGGAAACCAACTGATCAGCTAGTATCCAATAGACAACATGACCGGGCACGAGACGCTAGTAGGTTAGTATATAGATCGATCCTCCCCCGTAATTTTGGTAATGGATGCCGATATTCCTTTCTACACTCAGATTGAAGAGGGAAAAGCTCGCTGTGATGAACCGAGTTTGTCTGTCGATGACTCGATTCCCAAGAGATGAACGTTCCGCGAACTTGCGAAGCAGCCTCATGGCGAGAAACAGCGAGGGCTCCGTGGCACAGTCTAGCGCGAAAAGCGCTGTCGGAAAAGCGAGGTCGACCCTGACATTGGACAGAGCACTGAGATTGTACATGCTTGATTTTTGTGAGCCATGTCACGATGGAGCAGAGGGTCGGGACAGTCCGAATCAGCCTTCGGAGTTAACCATCGGGTGTATTATTGACACGTGGGGTCGTGAATACGGCCAGCCAGAGTCTTGAAGTTTAACTGCCAACCTGCTGGCAACGAACCGTGAAGACCTGAAGTCATTACCTGAGCGTCGACCTTGTATTTAACGGCGTATTCTTCCCATCAATTTGTCGACGGGCCAGTCATCCCAGAAAATCAGCCCTCTTGGACAACAATTATGGCCCGCGCCCACCGTGTTGCTTTTGTTTCAACATTCCTGGCAGCAGCGTACTTTCTGACGCTTTTCGCCTTTCTACCGGTACCATTGGTAGACACGGATGTAGCACAGGAGGTTCTGCCTCTGGTGCGTGGACCTTCCGACTGAGACCACCAAGCTCTCACTAACAATATCCTACATCTAGATTCCTTGGTGGCTACTCGTCTCTTTCGGTTCATATTCTCTATGGAGCCTCGGCTGGGGCTTGTTCACGTTTAGGGATTGTCCAGAGGCTTATACCGAGCTGCTCCAGGTGAGCTACTTGTCTATGCTCCCCTGCCTAGTCCTACCAGGGGGCAAGTAACTGCAGTGACCATCAAGCTTTGAGGAAATGGCCACGTCCAATCTCGTCATCTTTCTTCACCATAATGAAAGGACTGAAAATGTTTCTTGCAGGAAATAAACGAGGCCAAGAACGATCTCCGAGGGAGGGGTGTTACTGTGGATTGAAGGTCTTCCATATCTTTATACGAAGAGCTTGCAAGTATACCAATAGTCCGCGCCTTTGGATCTCGACATGTCTGAGTAACTTTCTTGTGCGGCTGGAGGGATTGACTAGCAGGGTGACTGCGGGGTCTTATGAGGTACGCTACGCCTTAGCTTTGCGCTCAGGCGGCAAAGGGGACAAATGACCTTTGCTCCTAAAAGACTGCAGGCGCAGCACCAATAAACCTTCTTAACACCATTCCCCCGCTCTTATCCAAGGCTGTGCGCTGCATTGTTGCCTGGTTATGTTGTAAATTTAGACGTCCTTATCGACACTTTGAGACTGCGGCAACTCCTTGACGCACACGGCCGGCGCCTCAGTGATCCGCACCGACCGGGGATCACATGTGTACTCGCAAAAGGGCCGACTGTTATAATACAAGTGAACTCTGGTCGCACCATAGTTTGCCAACTGGTGCACAGTTGTCGTCTTTTCCTCAAGGTTGGGTTTTCTCCAATTTACGCAAACTGAGCGTTCTGTTCCAGATTACGGCCGTGGTATCCGCGACCATGGGAATCCGCCTTTGTGAAGACAGTGGCCCATTTGACTTCTCGGAACCATGTATTCGATCGTCTTGGAGCGCCATCCTTCCTGCAGTATTCGTCTTAGCTCTCTGTCTTCCCTCTATTCCGGTTCCAGTTCCACGGTTCGCCAAAAAAGCGTTCGCGACCTGCCAGGCACGGTTCCGGACATATCTGACGCTCGAGGAAGCTGAAGCGTTGGCAGCCGATGCTGCATCTGACCGCGATAACGCTTTTGAGGTGCCCGCCGCGCATCTATGGAGAAACACCGTCTTTTCTGTCATTGGTCTACTTCAGACGCTCGTTTGGCTGGCCGTAGGGGTTTACACGCTGGCCATTGACAGGTCACACATATGGTCGGGAGTACCTGCTATCCTCGTTGCGCTAACATGGTTGTATGCTACGTGGAAGCCCGTTTTCCGAGCCAAAGCCACGGTGCACTTCGATCTGTTCAGCTTGTACACCATTCACCTCATGACTGGTGTGCTACTCCTCGGAGGCGCGATTTACGACCACAAAATAATTCGGGTCCCACTGCCGCCGGCATTGACCTTTGCTGGACTCATAGCCAACCTGGTCGCTGTCCTTGTGGTGCTGGTTGTCGTCATGGGGATGCCCTTTGCGCTTCCGAGCACCTACGTTAAGAAAGAGGATGTGGTGAGTGATCTGCGAGATCCCCCCCCTTCTTTCGACTCAAATGCTGCTAGGGTGTTACCGTAGCGCCCGAAGATTACACCTCTCTTTGGGGATGGGCCACCTTCACCTGGGTGTACCCCCTTATTAAACGTGTATGTACCCTCGCCGCCTTGTTTTAGCGCTGTATAGTAACGTACGCCAGGGATACTCGACGACTATGAATGAGGACGATGTGTGGAACCTTAGTCCCACCATACAGTCTCGCGCGCTCTTCACGAAATTCAGCACCATTGTGTAAGTCAACCACTTGTTGCCGAGGACAGTCTGCTAACTATACCGAAGGCGCTCGTCTCTCCTTCGGCGCCTGTGGGCTGCCAATTCGCTGGATATCATGTGACAGATTTCTCCGCCTCGGTCGACAGTTTTGTACTAACGCCATTGCAGGATGGACTTCGGGCTTACGCTGGTGAGCGCGGTATTCAACTACGCGTCACCATTCTTCTTGAGGTAAACTTTCATCTGTGTAATCTGTCGACTAGAAGTTGACTTAGTGGCTTGGCGCCACACAGACGCATCCTCGATGCTATCGCTAACCCGGTACCTGGCAGTCGCGCTAAGGCTTATATCTATGCCTTTCTCACTTTCTTGTGCGCCATGTGCAAGGCAAGTCACGATTTCCTTTCGTTACTTTCTGCTCACTTATTGCGAGCCTTTGCAGGCCCAGGCAGATGGACAGCGCTTTTGGTTTGGACGACGTGCTGCGACACGGATCCGTTCGGAATTAATGGCTGCAACTTATGACAAAGCTCTCAAGCGCTCTGATTACTCGGGGATCGTCGACAAAGACAAGGCCAAGGAAGCTGCTGACAAAAAGGCAGGGATAGACAGCTCAAAAAATCCCACGGCAGATGATCCGAAGGCTGGTGCTGGTGTCGGGAAGATTGTGAACTTGATGGCGGTGGATTGCAACCGGGTGTGTCTAAATGTCGTGCATGGGCGGATTGATAGGCACTGACGGGGGTGCATAGATCGCGATGGTAATGACTGCTATCAACAATCTTTACGGAGGTATGTCTATCGCTTGCTTTTCCTGCGGCTATCCCAACGGCTGCCCCATTTTCTAGCGCCGTTCGAGATCATTATTGCTAGCGTGTTCTTGTACAAGTGCGTCTCCAAACGACTGTGATTCGGATTCCACTAACTCTCGAGCGCCGCAGCCTCCTCGGCATCTCAGCCTTCGCTGGTTTCTTTGCCCTTGTCGCTGGATGGCCTCTCAATAGCTTCATCGCGAGGCGCAGCATCCGTATCCAGAAGGGTCTCGCCGCATCTCGCGACAAGCGCATGGCGGTGCTCAACGAGCTCATCGGCGCAGTCAAATTCATCAAGTTCTTCGCATGGGAAGATCGCTGGATCAAGCGTGCGATGGATGCGCGTGGTATTGAGATGAAGTGGATGGTGAAAGGCATGCCCGCTTGACTTCTAATGGGGTGTTTATTTCATGCTAACCATTATTTGTGCTGCAGCTCGAATGAACATGGTGATGCTTTCGACCATCTGGAATAGCCTCCCAATCATGGTATCTTTGCTTTCATTCTTTGCTTTTGTGTACCAGGGGAACGAACTCACTGTCGCTACCGCGTTTACTGTAAGTCTTCCAGCCCTAAATCGGAGGGGTTATTTGTTGACGACATACATACCAGTCGATTGCTCTGTTCGATATGGTGCAGTAAGTGCACGTGAAGAAATTTGTATCAACGGACACGTTTCCTTAGTTCTTTCCTTCGTCTAGGCGTCCTCTGAATGTCGTCCCTACTTTCATCGTGCAGGTCCTCCAGGTAATACTTATTCTAGTTCGTTCGCCTTTCACCTTACTCAGATTTGTCCTTTGTCAGACCGGGGTGGCCTTGAAGCGCATTGAAACATACCTCAACGAGGACGAAGTGTCTGAACAAGTGTCGTCTATCAAGAAATCTCGTACTCCTACAGATCTTGACTCACTTGACGACGGGCTCGCTATCGAAAATGGCACCTTCAAATGGAATGAGGTCCCCGAGAAGCCAGACGATGCCAAGCCGAATGGCAAGTCGAAAGCCCCAAGCGGGGGTACGGAGACGTCTGTTGATTCCGACTCTGCCACTGCTGTCTCGGAGCACGAAGATCATCGATTCGAGCTGCGCGACATCTCCGTGCGATTCCCTGAAGGAGAGCTGAGCGTGATTACTGGACCTACTGCGAGCGGGAAGACTGCGCTACTGGTGAGTAGGTTCGAGTTGCTGTTGACGTGCAGAAACTGAATTTCGTTGGAGATGGCACTACTTGGCGAAATGACTATCACTGGTGGCAAGCTCATCATGTCGAAGAACACGTCGAAAGTGGACGAAAATGGGCTAATGCATTCAATCTCGTACGCAGCTCAGACCCCTTGGTTGCGGTATCAATCCATCAAGAACAACATCTTGTTTGGGTATCCCTACGACGAGGAAAGGTATAACGCGGTAGTAGAGTGTTGTGCTCTCAGACCCGACTTGAGTATTTTGGAAGACGGAGATGAGACAGAGATTGGTGCCAGGTTGGTAGTTCTGGTCAGATGTCTACCGGGCGAGCTCTAAACCAAGTCTTGTGCAGAGGAGTGAGTTTGTCGGGTGGCCAAAAGGCTCGGTGAGTTATGCGTGGCCCATTCATTTCAGTTGACTAATGGCCCTTGCTCAGTGTGGCTCTGGCTCGTGCAGTGTACGCTCGCACGAAGTATGTGTTGTTAGACGACCCTCTCAGTGCGGTGGTGAGTTTATTGCTTTCGACTGCCTTGAATGGACAAGTATAAGGTAGTTGGTGTGTTTAGGACAGCCATACAGCGCGTTTCTTATTCGACAGGCTGTTCTGTGGACCGTTATTGGCCAATCGCACTGTGGTAAGCTAAGATTGCTACATCTCCACTTATTTGGCTCACCTTTTCGCACAGATTCTTGTCACACATCACGTCGAGCTCGTCTTGCCAGGGGCATACTACCTCGTTCGCATGTTGGACGGTCGTATTGATACACAAGGCACGGCCAAGGATTTGCGCACTCAGGGGGTACTGGAACTTATCACCCAGGACTCGACAACGAACACGAAGGAAGAAGAGCCTGTCGCAGAAACCGAAGCGCCTGTCGAGGCTCAAAGTGCTGGCGAAGATGCTTTCAAACCTGTAGAAGCCACGAAAAAACCTAGGAAGTTCATCAAAGACGAGCATCGAGAAAGCGGGGGCGTCAAGTTTTCCGTATACAACGCTTACCTCAAAGCCTCGTAAGTCTCCCTGGCCGCGTTACTATGGAAGTTCTGACTCTTGAGTAGCTCGTATTGGACCTGGGGCATATTGTCGGTGTTGATTGTATTGGTGCAGGTATGTTTGGCGTGGTGCAGGAACAGGCCTTTTTGCTGATATGATTAAAGCTTTTATCAGTAGCACAGAAATTTTGGATCCGCGTGAGTGTGCTCACTTCTCCCTGTGGACATCCCTCATCATTATCCTTGGCCAGACCTGGGGCGAAGCCTACGGCAACGACTCTGCACCAGTCCCATACAGTTTCGTCTCTTCTCCATTTGTCGACGACGAATATTCCCTGCGCACAATTGCGGCGACTCCAGATTTGAATCATTACACCAACAGCTTTGACCGGGTACAGTCCCCGGTATCGTCGACAGCACTTCCAAACGTATACGAGCACCCTCTCTTCTATGTGGCTGTCTATGGTTGTATAGCGTATGGAGATGTCATCGTGAGCTTGCTTGCGACCGTGGTCCAGTTCACTGGTACTATACGTGCTTCTCGGTTACTCTTCCGGAGCCTTCTAACAGGGGTCGTTCGGGCCACAATGCGATGGCATGATGTTACTCCACAAGGTACTCCATTCAATTCCCGACCAGCATAGGGTATCTGATGTGCGGAAACCTATAGGACGTATGCTCAACCGCTTCGGCAAGGTGACCAATATCCCTTCAAGCCACTGGGTACATCTAATGCATCACTCGACAGGATATTGAAACAATCGATAGTAATCTCGGGTCTACTCTTGCCAATGTCAACCACTCGCTGGCCACTTTCATAGCTGCCATCATCACCATCGCGTAGGTCCATACCTACAGTTGACTGACTGACGCACAATGTTGATGGCACGTTGTCCAGGGTATTTTTCCCCTTTTTCCTCGTCCCAGCCGCAGTGCTCGGATACTTATACCGTTTGTTGGCCATTGGATATCTGAACACAGGGCGAGACCTCCGCCGTATGGAATCGAACTCTCGATCACCCATTTTCTCTGGATTCGGCGAGCTATTGGAAGGCATCGTGACCGTTCGCGCGTTTTCTGCCGAGCGACGGTTCATGGACGACCTTCATACCAAGATTGATGTCACAACCAAGGTCTGCTTTCCTTGCTCTCCATGCCTTATACACGCCTGGCTGATGGTGATGGGGCTGTTCCAACATAGATGTGGTATGGTTTTTGGATGACAAATCGCTGGCTATCAATGAACTTCGATATTCTTGGCGCTCTCGCTGTTCTTACGACGACACTGTTCGCGCTTTCTGACTATGTCGGGGCTGGAACTGCGGGTCTGTGTATCACGAGCGCGATGTCCTTTACAACGAGCATCTACTGGGCATGCCGCTTCTGGACTACCCTCGAGCTTGATTTGAAGTCAGTGATGTTTCCTGCTTCTTACTCTGCGCCGCCTCTCACTCAGGACCACTGTCAGCTCGGTGGAACGTGTAGTAGAGTACCTTGATCTGCCTCAGGAACCACCGGCAACAATCGAATCCAACCGTCCTCCTGCGTATTGGCCCTCAAGTTCAAGCGGTAACGGCCTCATCACTGTCGAAGACCTCACCGTCAAATACGCTCCCGAATTGCCAGCTGTGCTGCACAACGTTTCATTCTCATTGAATGCAAAAGAGCGTGTCGGGTTGCTTGGGCGTACCGGTAAGTGACTGGTTCATTTGTGGGAATGTTGCACCAGGAAATGCTGAGTTCGATGTTATCAGGGAGTGGAAAATCGACCCTCGCCATGAGTATTTTGCGATTCGTGAGTCTAGCTTGGGGTTTTTCAGCTGTCGGGTCTTCGACATTAACATATCTGCGCTTACGAAGGTCGATCCTATGAGCGGGCGTATCATCATTGACGGCATTGATATTTCCACCATTGGTATCCAGGATCTTAGGTCTCGTTTGGTGCGTCCGGTTCTGATGGAAATCATCTTGAATACTAAGGTTTAATCCTTGTTGCCAGACATTTATACCTCAGGTAGGTGTCATGAAATGACTCCGACTTGCGATTATAAGGGCAGCTCTGACCAGTCTCTTTTGCAGGATGCAACCCTCTTCTCGGGTACATTGCGCGATAACCTGGATCCTTTTGGTGCGTCCTCGTGGCCGTTCTCGCTAATACATTTATCTTTTGACATGAACACCCGACTTCCAGGCGAACACGAAGACAGCGAATGTCTTGACGTTCTCTATCGCACACAAATGATCAACCAAAGCACCTACCAATCTCAGCGCACTTCTCGCGCGACGTCCCCTTCTCCCTCCAAGTCAGATTCGCCTGCTGCTTCTTCTTCCGTATCCACTCTCGCCACCGACCTTGACCCCAAGACCACAGTTTCCCTTGACACACAGGTATCCGCCGGGGGAACAAACTTCTCTCAAGGTCAACGCCAACTTATAGCTATGGCGCGTGCATTGCTTCGGCGCAGCTCCGTTATCATCTTGGACGAAGCCACGAGCAGTATTGACTTTGAAACGGATGCGAAGATCCAGGCTACGATGAGAGAGGAATTCGGGGAGAGCTTGTTGCTGACTGTTGCTCATCGCCTGAGAACAGTCATCGACTATGACAGATTGATTGTCCTTGACAAGGGAGAGGTTTGTCCGTCGGTGTACACTGTCGTCCCAGAGCTGATGTAGGCTGTACCATTTTTCAGGTCGCAGAGTTCGATACCCCACTGAACCTGATCCAAAAAGAAGATGGGATATTTAGGACCATGTGCCTCAAGAGCGGCACTTTCGCTGAACTCGAGGCTGCTGCAAGAGCCAAGGCAGAGCGGGATCTGGCTGCAGCGAGGTAGTGCAAGAAGCGCAGTATTCGGGCACTCCTTTCAGAGCTTCAGCGGATACGGAATGGAGACACCGAGTCGTACAACCTTTCTGATTCCCATTTTCTCAATACATCGAGGATATCTAGATACGATGAGCTTGTGATGTACATATATACACACCTTTGATAACAGAGCGACGAAACCCAACAAGCTTTGTGCGAGCTCAACGGTCCAGACAAAAAAACAGTAGTGAGAACCCAGTGATCATGACTGTAAAAATGTCTGATTTTGAACGAAACCCACTGTATCAGAAAGGATATTGCAGAACATACAACCATTGAGTAACATATAATTGTCAAGTGGCGTCAGTGAAACAATCGGAAGGAATTTTGACGCAGTAAACTGGGTCCTGGCTCTCGCTCTTGGAAGTCCAGACTCCAGTCGAGTTGGAGTCTAACAGCAGAGCCCGAACGTCAGCCTACCACTTGAATATTCGAGTTGACACAAAATCGCTGGTTATAGGGTGCGGCGGGGATCGTGGCCTGCGCGATGTAGAGCGCGTACGCACGTGGTAACGAGTCTGGTGTCCGTATTTTCGCGACTGTGTGACTTGGAGTTGGGTGATATTGCCCCCACGTGATCTGGTGTCCTGGCGCGTCTCCAGCCCAAAAAAAACGATAGGGGCGCGGAGACGTCTTCGCCCCTACGAATAAGCAACATGAGTCAGGCCCGTCGGACGAGACGATGCACGGTGAAACTTCATCCGGTCTGAGCTCCAATAATAGGGGCAAAAAGGTATAAATATAGGTTCTCACCTGTGGGGTCGAAGTCCCTCGACTCACCCCACGACCATACGTGCTCGAAACATGAAGAAGTCGATCCTCACGTTTGTCTACGACCAATGGTCGACCGTCCCGCCCGTCGTCACGGCCGACTTATCAGGGCAAACTGTTATCGTTGTTGGCGCGAGCACTGGCATCGGGTTGGAAGCGACAAAGCACTTTGCGAGGATGAAACCTGGGAGGTTGATCGCTGCGTGCAGAAACGAAGCGAAAGGCAAGAGTGCTGTCGCAGGTATGCTGTGGCTCCTCGGCGCGATTCGAACTGGGCTCAATGCTGACCCCCCTAATAGAGGTCGAGAATGAAACGGGTTACAACGGCGCCGAGCTCTGGCTTGTAGATCTCGCCGACTTTGCTTCGGTGAAAGCCTTCGCCGACAAGTTTGAACGTGAAGGAGGCGGACGGCTTGATATTCTAGTCATGAACGCCGGAATCCTGATGACAGAGTATGAGGGGACAGTAGACGGGTGGGAGTCGACGATCCAAGTCAACCACCTCTCGACAGCCCTCCTGTCCCTCCTTCTCCTCCCGCATCTCTCGAAGTCATCATCGCCTACCGAACCGTCAAGACTTGTGATTGTCTCGAGCGACGTGCATTACTGGGCGACAATCAGGCCCGAGATACAGTCCTCCCAGACGCCGCTAAAGATGCTCGGGAGTAAGGAGTATTCTACACCCAAGTGAGTTCGCCCCCTTGGTCCCGTTCCAATGCGTCGCTGACCTTGATATCGCAGGAACATGAAACAACGATACTACGAGACGAAGCTCTTAAATGTCTTCTTCGTACGCGCGCTCACAGAGCACCTCTCGCAACGCTCCGTGACGGCCGTTGCAGTCAATCCTGGATTCTGCTATTCGCAGCTCCGGCGGACAATCTACAGTCAGCCATTGACAAATATTCTGATGGTAGGCATGGAGAAAGCGTTTGCGTGGACCAGCGAGCAGGGCAGCCGTCAGCTCGTATACGCGGCCATAGGAGGAAGGGAAGACGAAAGTAACATGCGTGCTGGGTTCGTTAGTCGAGGGACTACTGTTGAAGTGGCAGATTACGTGCTCAGCGAAGAGGGTGGGACAATGGAGGCTAAAGTCTGGGTGAGTCCTTTCGAGGACAGGTTGAGTATGTACCAAAAATAACGCACCTTTTTGACAGGACGAGACCATTCAGATTTTGAGTGGGCTTTCAGACCAAGTCAATCGAATCAAAAAGGAGTACTTGGTCCAGTAGACCCGGGATTACGTCGATTTGGCAGTTTCTGGTTAGAGTCAACACATTGATTCTCTATGTAGACTAGTCAGCTGCAGACTGCAGTGGACCCGTCAGCCATGCCTTTCGGCATTATTCTAGTTCTTGAACTTGAGTTGCAGAAGAACCCGCGGCCACGCAAGGACTGTTGATGGCTGCAAATCACGCGATAAAATCCTCAGTAAAACCCAACCGTCCAAGGAAGCATAATTCAACATACGCGACTCTTTTCCCAGACGTTCACCCTTTCTACAGCAAGATAGGCATTCATCCATAGTGACTGCGCCAAAACAAGTAGTCATGGTCGAGTCGAGTCAACATGCGAAGCACACACCGGGGTCCGGATCCTTGACCCTGAGGCAGACCAGCCTGACCTGCAAGCGATCAGTAGTATCCGCCCAAATGACACCCATGGGCCATGGACGGCCACAGACGGTGAGCCATCATTAGGCTATCGCCCAGTTTACAAGGGAGTTGGCCTGAGCTAATCAGACCTCGAAAATACGGACTCGACGTTCATTGCACAACTCGCGCCTGATCAAAGTTCACATATCCCCGGCTTTGGTTCCAAACGCACCAGTGTAGCATGGACGACACGTGCAGCCTCCGGTTGACCTTGCTATGACTGCTTCAAATTCGAACACTACAGCTATTTCACGACAGCCATCATGCGCTACCTTTCCCTCAGAAATTGGTTTGCGTTCGCCTTTCAGCGTCTACTCATCTGGATATTAAGGCTCTTGGCAGATGCTCCCGATGGTCCCCTCCCGCACTTAGGCCACCTAGGTGTTGGTGAGAGTATTCAGGTGGCACAGCATCAGTGCGAAACGCATCTCGATGTAACTCGATGTGTTCTTGCGATTGGTATGTGCGATCATCCATTTATAAGTATCTGACACGCATCGAAGCCTGTCTCAAAGGCATTCGGGCGACCAACCTTGGTTTGAAGCAGATCCCAGTTGGATTTCATCTGACGGTACAGATTGGCGACGCTGGACGGCAGACCGCATACAGTCCTGTACAGGTGGATCAAGGCATCGTAGAGTGGAACGTAACAATACAACTGTGAGATATCTATTACTCGGCCACGTCCTTCCTGGCAATAGCGATAAAGACTTTAGGCCATCGGATTTGACATGGAAAGTCCGGCTTAGCATATATGTGACATTTGAATCGACCACAATGCCTGGACATGGAGACCTTCTTCATACGCTCGAGGTCTCCGCGGGAGATTTACTCGATCGTTGTGATGAGTCGCTTCGTGAGTGATGACACTTGTCTTTAGTCTTGTCCGGTGTTGACAAAGCAGCCCAGCGATCGTATTTCAGCCTCAGGCAGGAGAAATCGTATCATCGTGCACTTCTGTGCTCATTACTGCTCGGAAAATACTTGGTGACGAAGATCCCGTAGGCCTTAGTCACGCCGTTCCGGTGAGTAAGCAGTAATATGCTTGATGGTTTTGTTAGAGTTGAGAAAGCTCTGCAGACTACATCTGATGAGACATGCACGGTATTCACAATGATAGAAGCCGGGCACACACCCCTCGTGCGCCTCCAACAGGACACCGCAACCATCATCGACAGTAGCACATCCAAAGTCATCGCCACCAGGCTGTGTGCTACATGCTCAACGCTCACCTCCTCGCAGATCTACGTCGGTAAAATCCTTTTCTTCGACATCCCGCCTTCTCTTGGCCGGCGTGGTTGTAACCTGTGTGAACTTATCCACGGCGTCTACACCCTCGTCCGTGGGCGAATTTTCCGATATGCTGTAAACCCACCCAATATCGAACTCCACAAGACAACCCCTACGCATGCCCTTCGGCTTGAAATCCTGTCCATTGAAGTCGCCTCTCCCAACCCCGGTGTTTGGAATGAGCCCGCTGGACACGTGTGCAATCCTATCGTTGCCAATACATCAATCACGGACACCTGGTACGGCAACACAGTTAAACAGCAGCTCTACTTCCGCGACCTCCAGTCCTCGGATGAATGCGCGTTAGCGAGACATGCGCCGGTAACGACTACGTGGGTGGATACTACGTTCCAGATCCACGGAGTGCTCTCGACGTGGGCAGACCTTGCACTGGCCCGGAGGTGGGTCCGGGAATGTGTCGAGGAACACCGTGACTGTGGTGCGACCCCGCCTATGGCAGCAGCCATCGTGCTCCATGCGTCAACAAGGTTCATCGATGTGCACTTGAAGCGGCTGGTGCAGATCACAGATATTATTGGAGCGCCGGTCGAGTATGTCGCGTTGAGTTATGTATGGGGCGGGGATCACCAGACGCTGACGACATCACGAAATCTGGAGATATTTTCGCGACGACTCCCCATTGATACAGACCCTGCCAACAGACTCCCAAAAACTGTTCGAGATGCTATGCTTGTGACACGAGCGCTGGGGTACCGATTCCTCTGGGTGGATGCGCTGTGCATCTTGCAAGACTCGCCCGCCGATATGGCTGTCCAGCTGCCACAAATGGGTCGAATCTACAGTTTGGCAGTTACGACTATCGTGGCGCGTGGCAGCACATCGTCTGACTACGGGATTCCCGGCGTATCCATCCCTCGCAACCAGATCTTGGGTGCAAACACTGAGGTGTTGGTAAACCGCAGTCTGGGTGTCGGGTGTTGGGACGTCTTGACAGACGCCTCAGAGGAGATGGACGAGCGCGAGGCTACATCGAGTCAGAGGAAACTGTACGTCTGGCGGGGGTGGACATTTCAGGAGCAACTGATGTCGACACGGACTCTCGAGTTCAACCCGAAGCGCATGGCGTTCTGGTGTGATCGCAAGCGCCCGCAGCGGGAAACAGGCTATCCCCTGAGGCCTCGGTGGTTTGATATCCGCAAGTTTAAATATGCGCTGCGCGAATTGCAACAAATGAATCCCAGCCCCGCCCCTCATACACCAAAGGGGGGCAGCAGTGATCGGATTGCCGCCTTATGGCAAAGTCTCCGGGAAAACTACTCGGCACGCGCATTTTCCTACAGTACCGACCGACTCAATGCAATACTGGGTACCACCAACATGCTGCGCGAGATATCCGGAGACATCGACAGCGATGGGCACAACCATACCCATCTCCACGCGGAACTGCTCTGGTATGTGGATCCGGGATGCGCTGCTCGGGATCCTGCTCCTGGAGGCATGTTTCCTTCGTGGTCGTGGCTGAGCATGTGGCCGGTCTCTTGGCCATCGTGCGGCAAGCCCGTTACTGGTACAACCGTACGCCTAGCGGGGAACTCAACATGCAGAGATGACTTTTCGCTGGTCATCGAAGGTCCGAGCCTGACACTGGGACTTGTTGACACTCCCAACAGTCGAAGGGGACAGGCGCTAGCTCGTCCAGACGGCGCGATGACAAGGATCGAGCTGCGGTTCGATTTACCACAAGCAGCTGGGCTGATCGTCGAGTGTGTACCACTCGCCGAGACAAATTTTGGCATGATACCGGAAGTAGGGGTATTGCTGCTCCAGTTTGTTGGACCACATTATGTCCGGCTCGGTATTGGCTCTGTACCTGAATACGGGGGGCAGTTGACGGAGCGTATGAATTGGGGAGGAGCGGAAAGGAAGGTGATGGTATGTCGATGATAGAAGTGTTTGCTTCGATCGATTTTACCAAGGTCTGGGATCCTGCGCGTACTCCATCCTCTGAACAAAACCATGGTTCATCGTATGTACTACGGGGGCCGTTGGAATAGTTGCTGTACATTGACTGTGCCATGGTTGCTCCATGTCTGTGGTCTCGAAGGTTAAAGCCGGATTTGTTGATTTCGGGCTCACGTTTTCAAAACCCAACAAAACTCTTCCCGTTTAACCTGAATCATTGTTCGGACAGCTTCCGACGTGGTGGTTCTTGCCTAGAAATCACGTTGTCTTCGGTCGGACGTCCTAACTCTCGTTCATCGGAATCAGGATATCAGGAGCGAGTCCTAGGTGGCTTCTAAATATTGCGCGTTGGGGAGTTCCCGCTCTGAACTTCTTAAGACAGCTTGAGAGGCACTTTCCAATGTGTGGGCTCTCGGTGCACATGTGTAAGGCCAAATAAATCTATGTGGGGCATCTATTAGAGGAATCCGAATCAAGTGTCCCATCACATAGCACAATAGTGTGAAGCAAGGTAAGGTACATTACTGATAGAAGAAGTGTAAATCGACAGCCAAGATCAAAAGAAGCTCCTCTTTTGGAGGTATTCTTGGTGCTCCTGGCGATGAGCAAGTACATGCTTGTCGACAGAGCTGCGCCATATAGGAACGCCAATCTACAGAACAATAGTTGTAACATCGCTGACACTGAAAGTAGGTAGACGGGACTCACGAGAGCAATAGCGTCGTATATAATGTCCACAACGACGTTGTTGCGCGGTGCGGCGCCGCGCGTGGAAGCGCGGAACAAATTCGTGATCAGATCTCCAACGATTTGGGTCTCACCGTTTTCAACTCCTAGGATAAGCATTATGTGTCACACCCGGATCGTTACGGAGAGCCCGTTAAGCATACCTGTTAACAGCGCCGACGCTGCTTGCTCAGGCGTCAATCCTTTGTCGGTGGACTCAATCATCCGCGTGACAGCAGGCTTCGTCCTGTTCTCCTCATTAAAGCCAGGTGTGTACATGGTCGGAGGGAAGAAAATGTGCGTGTCGATGCCATAGAGCATCAACTCCGAATGCAGCGCCTCAGCGAGACCTACAATACTGCGATGAGCAAAGTGAGCGAGAAGGGGGATGATAGGTCTTCACGTACCACGGAGTGCATGTTTAGCCGGCGAATACGAGGAATATCCAACAAAGGACATTAACCCGAGGGTTGAGGAAACTAGGACGATCTTGCCTTTCTTGCCCTGCCGGACCATTTGCTTCGCAGCAGCCTGGAGAACACTTAGCAGGTGCTTCGGATGAGAGATGACGCAACCCCTCTCACGAATGCGGTCCAGGCCTGCACCCAGTAGCCGTTATCCATACCCTGCGTCAAGTCCCGTTCCTCCATGTCAAGGAAAAACATCGGTTTTGAGCCACCTGCACAGGCAAACACAGCGTCGGGGACCTGTCCTCCATGGCCTTCGCTGGCAGCTTTTAACGCTGCAGCAGACGACTCGGCGTTGTCCAAAGCAAAAGGATACGCCCTAAAAATCTGACCGGGAGTTTGACGAGCCGCCTGAGAGTGCGAGATAAGCAAGGGAACTTCGGTTGAGCCTAAACGCTTACCTCCAACTCTATTAATGCCTTCTCGAGCTTGCTTTGCGTACGCGCCACGATGGAGACATGAGCTCCCTTCTTCGCTACTAGGATGGCCAAAGCTAGGCCGAGGCCTTGACTTCCCCCAGTAATGTAGACGTGCTACTGTCGATGTGAGTGTCCGAACACAAATAGCTCAGAAGGCCATCCTCACCAAGCCTCGAGGGTTCCATTTCTTCCTAAAGAGCTTACTCGACAACGTTGCAGTGTATAAGACGACAAGGAAGAGAAATGTCTTGAGGATTGGTGGAAGCCAGAGGGCAATCATGTCGTGGGCAGCTGCAAGGGACACGGTGACGAAGACCCAGAGCAGCGGGCGGTTCACAGAGCGCGTGATCTTTTTGCTGTCAGTTTCATCTCAAGCCCATTCTCGGATACGAATCAGCTGCGCAGTCCTGATGAACTCTACTGGCTAAATCTTAGGGATTCGGGAGGTTCCCAAGGTGACTGCATCTACCGAAAGCATAAAGACAATCATGCAACTTCAAGGCATCTCGCTTCTTGCGTCATGACAAGCCAACGAGTGTGCTAGTACAAACATGGATGCTACACAAAATATGGCATAGCGCTCTACGCGATAAATCATGTGGATTAACATACCAATTGCAGCACAAAGAGATGGACTGGTCCTCACCATTTTCCGTGTCTGCATCCCCTTATCCCGGTCATTCTCCTCCGCCGCTCCATATACCGTGAACTTCCTGCTCCCATCTTCGTGTATGGTCAATATCGAGGCCATATTACCGCATCGGTAGCAGTAATTTGGCGCAGACCATACGGTGACGAGCTGGTCATCAAACATGTATTTGTACCCTTCTTGTACCAGTTGGTGAGCTCGTGCGATCAGCTGTAGCGAGTTGACGTGGTTGAACTGGAGGGATGAGAGTCGGTCAGATGTGGACCTCACACACTGTTTGCACATACCTCTCTTGTCACACTCCCCCCAAATAACCATCCGGCACCGCGCGGGCTCACAGCCCAGTTGTCGATGTCATCAGGGTCAGACCACATAAGGTCTGCCAGAGCAAATTAACACGTATGATTTTCATTGCAAGGGCACGGACGCACCGCAAAATGCGCCTTCGTGCGGTATCTCCTGTGCTCGTGACAGGACTCTGATCTGATCAAGCGTTCGGATATCGGGAGACAAACCACCGTGAACACACAGCGTTTCTCCGTCTATTATCTGTGCTAGCAGTGAGAGGGTGAGGAGTACTGGGGCGGTAGACTTACTGCGGCTAAATTCAGATAATCAAACACATTACAACATGCTTTCCATACCGCTGCGCTACCGTACTTTTGCTGACACTCGTCTGAAACACGAAAGTGTGAGTGTCTCAAACTGTCCATCCCACTTGGCTCACCATAAAATCCGTACACCTGAGTTATTTGCCTACTCTCGTGATTTCCTCGCAGTAAAGTGACCTTGTCCGGGTATCTAACACTATGACATCAGCACGATGTCTCCGAAACGTATGAATAGCTGAACCTCGCTTTAAGCGCGAGCAGAAGCGAAACGGTTTCTAGACTGTAGTGCCCACGGTCGACAAAATCACCCTGTGATGGATTAAGCATGTTCAACCCTTCTTCTACAAGCACACATACGTGCCATAAAAATATAGCTCGTCTCTGGGACCTTCCCACCTTTTCGTAGCAGTTCGATCAAGTCCCAGAACTGACCGTGGATATCACCGCAGATTGTGACCGGGCTTGAGACTGGTTGGATGTTCGACTCCTCCATTAATATTGAGCGAACGCGGTCGCATAGGACTTTCATGTCGGCTTCGGGGAGATGCTGGCAGTCCATAAGCTGTTCTATCCATTTGTCGGGGTTGTAGGAGGGCATTCCAGGCTCAGAAAGCGAAGGCTCCGAGGGAGGAACTGTAAGGTTCTTGTAAGGTCGGTATATGGGCCAGTATTGCTCTCAATACAAGGCTTATTGCAAGGAGCTTGAGCTTGAAGCGTTCGATGTAGAGCTATAAGCGTGGGAACAATTCTGTATTGACCTTTACCATTTACCATACGGCCGCAAAGCTCGCCAGTAAGCTCAGGCTTAAAGCTTACTAACCTTCCTTTAAACCAGAGCCCTCGCCTGGGTATTTCGGGCGCGTATTCGAGGTATAGGGATGCGCTGTTTACGCCAACTCTTCCTCGCGTCGCTATGGTGCGCGACGTCCTGGGCTTTACACGAATCCGATGTTGGAGTAGTGGACTGGCACAGCAAGCTGATCGGCGTGCCATTACATGGCTCAATTCACATCGCACCTATCTTTCATGACGACCTCGTCCTCACCGCCACCAGTAATAATGTGCTGGCTGCTTTGAACACGTCAGACGGTGCCATAGGTGAGTTCACACCGCGTAGGGTGGCGCCACCAACCTAACGAACGCGAGTGTAGTATGGAGAAGCATTTACGAGGCGGCGGACCCGATAATGCTTTTCAAAATCCACGGAAATAGTACGTCTGGCCAACTTTTGGCAAGGTGACTGACGTCGAATTTTTGTACACAGCCGTGACTTCGTTATCTGGCCCGGGAGGAGCTACGTTACGCGCGTTTGACATTCCGACTGGACATCTACTACTTGAAAAACGGCTGCACAACCCACTAAATGGCCGTTTACACGAACCCAGCAACTTGGGGACTTCTGTGATTCACCTTGAGAGAGGACAAGATGACGCACCAAGAGTTCTTGCACTAACGAATGGCGACACAATACGCAGCATTAACAGCGTAACCGGAGAGACCGAATGGACGTGGAACTCTCCTGACCAGGGGTCCGTTCCGCCTTCGCCCGCGATAAGCTTTGACTCACTAGCTCAATAGGTCTCTGATCATGTATTCGCAAGTCATTGTCGACCACTCCACGGTCTATGGGATCGGTCTCGCAAAATCGGTTGCATCCTACACGCTCCATGTAACAGCGCTCTCAATCTCCAGTGGAGAAGTCACCGCATCCGTCAACATCCCTGCAAACATTGCCGACGGGCTGTCCGACTTCCTCGGGGTAAGCGCAGGCTCCGGGTCTGCGGTGACGCCCTGCATTGCTTGGCTGGAACAAGGTGCCATTAAAGCCGCGTTGTTGAAACCTGACCTCAAAGGCCAGATCATGGCTATCCCGGCACTCAAGTACAAGTCGATTGTGGACGTTGGACTCACGAGGAACGGTCAATTTATGGCCGTGAAGGACGATGGCGCCGCACAGGTCTTACACCTAGACGCCCAGACGTCTTCGCTGCGACCTATCTGGGAGTTTGCTGGATCGGTATTATGACTTCTTGAACTGCAGGGATGGGTCGCTTGATCTGATTATCTGAACAGACACCATCAAAAGCTCAGTCCGAGTCTATTTTCATGGGAAGTCTTGATGCGAACGGTGAACCCCGTATTGCTCGAGTATATTGGTCCAACGCTCATAATGTCAGTGCCCTTATCCTGCGTGGCCTTTCTTTACTGATGTCTGACCCCAGAAAGCTGTCCACCAAACATTTGCTGCTCAGCTGGCCGAGGGCAAGGGCTCGACGTCTGGTTTCACCTTTCCCTTCGAGACTCAAGTTCACGGTGTTTTCTCTCAAGTAAGACATTGCATTGGGTTATTCCGCCCTTTGTGCTAACCTGCTATCCAGATCGCTTTCGATGGTGTCAGCACCGGAAAAGGAAACTCTTCTACACGAATGCTCCTAACCACGACTACGGGTGCTGTCCAGCTTTGGCAGCACGACAAGATGCTGTGGGTTCGGGAGGAGGCATTGGCTACGATTCAAGTCGCTGAGTTCGTAGAACTCCCCGAGAAGAAAATCATTGGGTCACATGTCGGACTGGAGGAGGAAACTTTCTTAGAACGCATCACGCGGCAGTTTTCAGATGCAAAGGTTGGGGGGTGCCATTGTGATTCTCTGGCTCCGGGCGACTAACGCTACCCTAAGAACCTCCCCCAGTACCTATTGAGCTTCGCCACCCGCTTTGCGACCGGCTCATATGCAACAGTGTCCGCTTCGGCAGCATCCTCCGAAGATACGCTCTCCCGCGACGCTTTTGGCTTCAGACAAGTGATCGTCGCGGCGACATCCCATGGTAAAATCTTTGGCATCGACTCAAGTAACGGTAAGGTTATGTGGAGTCGTGTCCTTGGCCTTGGGTGGGCGAAGAAAGTGGGTGGGACGATCGTTCCGGTAAAGATGTTCGTCACGAGGACTGTGAGCGATGGGGAAACGCCACAGGTAATGCTTGTCGTTCAGCGGCGAGCAACCAACGTGGGTTTTGTCTTGGGTATCTCGGTGTGGAACTGACGAGCCTTTGTATAGAGTTTGGTGGACACTGTTCTCTTCCACATCGATGCGTTGACCGGTGCGGATGCTCGGCAGGACGCACCTCCGACTGTTGGGGACATCCTCGAGGGCGTAGACGTGATCTCGGGACCACTGATAGACGCATTCATGCTCCCAACCGCGAACAAGACACTCGCTTTCCTCGACGAATTCCTCCAGGTAAATCCTTTCTTGCAGTTCCAATTCTCGTCATCCTAATCTCTGCTCGTCGTAGGTCCGGTTATACCCCGATACCGCTGCCAGCCTCGCAGAATTTGAGACCCTCGCACCCTCACTCCACTTTGCACTGCGCGCTGGCTCCGCGGGCCAACGTCAGATCCTGGGTCACCAAGTCACGCTAAGTCCCGACTTGTCGCAGTTCTACGTCGCATACCCCACGTGGTCTATTACCCTCCTCGCAGGGGAAGAGATCATAGCCCTGATCCCCAATACCCGCGGCGATGTAGCATCTGTCGGGAAAGTCCTCGGGAACCGCTCGACGCTATACAAGTACCTCAACCCCCACCTCACCGCCGTCCTAACGTCCACGTTAGCGGATTCACCGCCGACATGCTCGGTGTACTTGGTGGATGGCGTGAAAGGGAGCATCGTTTACCACGCGTCGTTGCCTGCTGCGGAAGGAAAGTGCGATGTGCAGGCTGCGTTGACGGAGAATTGGCTAGTGTATCAGTACTTTGACGACGAATATGCGGGGGTCGGTCAAAGTAAGGGGCACCATGTTGTTTCGGTCGAGTTGTATGAGGGTCGAGGGGCCGATGAGAAGACAAGGAGGTACGTACACACGAGGAAGTAACACAAGGTGATGTGGACTAATGTGTTGTTTTTCAGTTCTGATATCACGTCGTATTCCAACAAGACGTTAGAGCTTAACGTGTACGAGCAGACGTATGTCATGCCTCATGGGATCACCGCACTGGCACCAACATCGACCAAATTTGGGGTGACGACGAAGGACATTATCGGTAAGTATTGTTTGTAGTTATCTCATGAATGACATCTTTATCTTACTCGTGTTCGTTCCGTTGAAAACAAATCAGTTTCCAGCCGCAAAAATAGCGTGCAGTCCATCCCTCGTCGCCTTTTAAATCCTCGCAGACCAAAACAGAAGCCCACCACAGAAGAGATGGAGGAGATGCTCGTCCAGTATGACGCCGTCCTCCCTGACGACCCACGCCTCATCCTGTCACACAACTATGAGGTTAGTTCCATACTCGCCGCTTTCCCTTGAGACTACCTAATTTCTCATCTCCCCTTCTACACACAGGTCGCGAACGTCCGCCGCATCGTGACCTCGCCATCCCTCCTAGAATCAACATCTCTGGTATTTGCCTACGGCCTCGATCTCTTCTTCACGCGAGTTGCGCCATCGAGCACATTTGATGTTCTAAGCGAGAACTTCAACAAAGCACAGCTTGTGTTGACTGTGGGGGGCTTGGTGATCGCGATTATGGTCACTAAGCCGATGGTGGCAAAGAAGAGGCTGAAGGAGCGGTGGTACCAGTAGGTAAGTTGTTGCAACTTCCAGCCTACTGCAGCTACAATGGATTTACGAATGTCGTGTTGATCCCTTCATAGATATACTAATCTGTACACAAGAACCGAAAAACACGTTACCTTGCTCCTGGCGTAGTCTTGGCTACTCCTTGCTGTGTATCTATCTTGTCGACTGAGTGAAAGAAAAAACCTCGTCTGATGCCATCGACCTCATCTGCGGCCAAAGTAATCCAGCTCTAAGGCTGGTCCACACGACCCTCCACACGACTGCTACAGATCACAGGATCGATGCGAATGCACGCTCGATGCTAACTCATTACTACTTAGGAGTGAGGCAAGGGACTTGGGTGCGTGCAAGGCTGTCTTACGGACGTGTGGTTGACGTGCACTGAAGTGACCTTTATATACCGTCTATGTTTCCATCACCACACAACTTGTGGCTGCAGTGCACCTTGATGGACACATCATGATGCATGGCGTCTTTGTGTGCTGTGCATTAAACTGTCCACAGTCAGCAAGCCTCCTTTACCTATCATAGATGACTGTTATAAGATCTCCGCCACGACTTCCATTGCATTTGCGTGTTACGTCGTCATCACGGGGTCCGAGGTCAGGAAGACCTGTCTCCTCAATATCCGACATCTTGGACACGGTTTGGATTCAAGCTGTTTTGCAGGCAATTTTTGCCTCGTGGATGCAACCTCATCCTTGGAAGGTCGATCGTCGCATATATACTGTGACGGCAGGCCCATCAGTCGACGTGTCTATACCATCCACGTCGTTTTCGTAAACCGTGGATTCGTCAGATGTATGGGGCGGTTCGCACCACACCAGCGAGGACAACTGAATGCAGCAGGGTAATAAGACTGTTGTCACCCCAGACGACGCCGTATTGACGAACAAGCGCATCATGTAGGTGTAGCCTGATGGTCGGGCGCAACACGCGACAACTTGGGGAACAACTGCTGCATTCGACCTTGTACCAGCTGATGATTAGCACTGGCAAAGAATCACCCAACTCCGTCACACATATGCATAACTTGTGTAGACTCGATCCGCGAGCGCCCCGAGATTGTGAGATGCGTCACGCATGATCATGATGGTGGCAGAGCAAAGAAGCAATGTTACTCGTCGCCAAAAGCAGCTCAGAGGGGTGCTTACTGTAAAGCGAGTATCCTGATATGCCGTGACATGTCGGAGATTTCGGAAAGTGATCGCAATGGTCGGCCGTTGAAACGTACTTGTAACGTTTATTGAGATTGCGTCGTCACGTGGATTCTCGGATGCAATGTCGTTGTTTGTTGATCACAATCGATTGTAATCCCCACTCGCCGCTCGCTGTGTCCACCTCGCATCATCTGTCCATATCCCGCCCCCGTATATTGTCATATACACCCGCCATCTTGTATATAACCCCCCGACCACCCCACGATGGCCCCCCGGTTGAAATACTGTGATATATGTCAGCAAGAATTCAAAGCTATAGGATTCTCGTCCCATCGTAAATCGTGCGAAGCGAAGGCTCAGACACGGCGCGAGAATGAAGAAATGTCGAGAGTCATTCGAGCGGAGAGAAGGCAGCTGGAGCAAGAACAAGGTGAGCCGTTTTCATTGTTGTATTTGTTGGTTAATCATGATGTTAATGTTGACGTTCTCAAGGCGTTCAGGCTGCAGCATCGACGTCCCAAGGTATGAGATTTATCTCTACAATAAAACATTATCCCTTAGATCCCCCAGGACAGTCCAATCCGTGGCCACTCGACCCAGGCCCCATAGCTTCCCACACAGACATAGGTGAGTCACTTAATGGATAACACTGTTCTTCTCTCGAGCTGACTGCTTTCTAGAGATGCGCATCATGTCGCCGTCTCTTCCTCCCGATGACACTAACCCATCTCGCCTGGAGGTCGACGACATCAAAACTGAGTTTCATCCGCACGCTGAGATCCCGGCCAAAATAGATCATTTCGTCGATTTTCGTCGTGAACGTGCACAAAAGCATGCGACGCCCCCAGATCGTGAACCTTGGAAGCCTTTCCGTACACGCATTGACTTTGAGGTTGCAGAGCTTGCCCACGAGGTCGCGATGAGTAAGGATCAGACTAACCGGCTCATAGGAATACTGCGGCGTTGTGCACGTGGAGACGAGAGATTTACCATCAAGAACCACACCGATATACGTGAGACGTGGGGTGCTGCTTCTCACAGTTTAACACCGGTTTGTTCTCTTCTCTTTGTTGCAACCTACCTAACTATCATTTTGCAAAGATTAGTTTACGAAGGATGTAGTTTCTGTCCCTTTCCGTGGCGAAAACATGAACTATGATATCCATTACCGCCCATTATGGGATTGGGCTTGCGACCTGCTCCGTAACCCGCAGGTTGGCCCCCATTTCGTATTTGATGCTCAGCGTCTTTCGAAGTACAATGGTACCTCGTTCGTACGTTTTTATGATGAACCTTGGACAGCGAATGCGTTCTGGGACGCCCAAGTACATTTCACAACTTGTTTCAAGTTGTTGTACTTATGATTTGTTTCAGTCACGTCTTCCATCGGGCGGCAAGCCCTTCGCATTTATTCTATATGCTGACAAGGCTAAACTTTCATCATTTGGTAGAGAGAAGGGCTACCCCGTCGTAGCTCGTTGTGCTAACCTACCTGTTGAAATCCGTAATGGTAATGGTGTGGGTGGTGGCCGTGTCGTGGGCTGGCTCCCCATTGTGCGTATATTGTTTTGTCATCTGCTGACCAATTTATAGATTGATGCGATGAATGCAGGTCAAAGAAGATAAAGCCCATGCTGGCAAAACAGCGTTCGTGAACTTCAAGAACGCTGTCTGGCACGAATCGTTCAAAAAGATTCTTGAATCGATTGCACCTCACTCAAAAACAGGGTTTTGGTTTGAATGCTTGGACGGCATAGTCCGCCTGTTCTTCCCACTGATTCTAATCTTGTCAGCTGATTACGAAGAGCAGTAATACCACCTTTGTATGCTCGATATGGCTCTGACTGACGCGTTTACACAGATGTGTTATGGCCTTGATTCGTGGCTTACGAAGTAACTACCCGTGTCCTGTCTGTCTTATCCCTCGTGAAGAGTTATCGAGCATGACTCGAACATATCCGTTGCGTACGAGTGCTGACACACAGGCGTTGATTAGATCTGTGCGGGAACAAGAACGAGCTGAAGACAAGGAGACGATGCTGAAATCTCAGGCTCTCCGTGACGTAGACGTAAGTGTCCGAGTTTATGCCTGCTCACACTTTGTACTCATTCCTACTATAAAGTCTGCATTTGATATAGTGGCGAACACTGATGTTTATCGAGCAACATCTTTTGACAGATTGCATGCCCATGGTGGCCTTTTTGCTGATCACCTGTGGGCCGAGTTTCAGCGCCTGGTTGAAGCCGAAGGTCGTGATGCAGTGGTCAAGATTGATACAAAGTATAATCTTCGACTCATGATGGTTGATGTACTGATGTGATTCTCAGTTATGAAGCTTTGCCACGGTGGCGAAACTTGAACCACTTCGATCAAGTCATGTCAATATCATTCACGGATGGCACAAAAAATGAAGATATCGCTAAGGTGTGTTCTTCGTTATTGTGTCACACCAGTATTCTCACCTGTTCTCCGACAGCTACTTGTGTTCGCGGCTCACGACGTATTCACAGTATCGCAGAATAATCTTGGTCATATCCTCCTACAGTGTATTCGTGCCTTCGTTGACGTGGATATGTATGCTGCACTCGAAGTCCACACGGAGGAGACTATTGCAGCTGGGCTTGAAGCTCTCAAAATCTTCTCCGAGCTTATGGAGGTGAGCTTTCCGTCATGACAGTACATCAGCTTCCTAACCCTGATACAGAAATACATCGCGAAAGCTGGGGCTGAAGAGGGCGCAAAACTCTGGAACTTCATCAAGAAACATTCGAATTCCCATCTATTTGATGACATCATATTCAAAGGCGTCACTCGCAATTACACCACAAAGATGAATGAAAAAATGCACGGTCCTCTCAAAGACTCATACCTACTTCGCACGAACTTCAAGAATGTTGCTGGTCAGGTACACTGTTCTTGCCGTGAATTGATGTACCGCCTGATTGATTGTATGCGACAGATCCTTCAAGCCGACCATTGCTCTCTCGTCGCAGAGTACATTCGCGCTCAGCTTGATATCCTCGACGACTATAATGCATCAAAAGACGACGACGAGGAGCTCGACAATATGGACGAAGTATCACACATTCGCTTGGGCGCGAGACAGGACCCGCAGTCACTAGCGGCCGTCGAGGACTTGCACAAGTCAGACGTGGCATTCAAGGACTTCCGAATCAAGCTCGCTGAATATCTCAACAATGCGTTGCCTCGTAATAACATCCCACTACCCAACGGACGACGCATCAAGTTTACGCCCACCGATACGGTATGTACACGCTATGTATGACCTTGTGTTTGTGTCAACCATTTTCCCTGTGAAGGTGACCGAATTTCGGTATTTGCGGGTCAACTACGAGTCAAAAGTGGACTGGCGACTCACCACTGACCACCTCCGATGCAGTCCCAGCTTTTACAACGCTCCTCGCTACGATTGCGTCATATATCAAGTCGATAACAATCAGTTCGCATTCGCTCGCCTAATCTTCCTCTTCGAATGCTCAATTGCTAATACAACTTACCCAACGGCACTAATTCACGCATACAATGCTCCCATCGGGCAACGACCACGGAAGGACAAAGACCTGGGTCTCTGGCGCATTCGCACACGGAGACGCGCAGATGCAGAGTTCATCTCTGTGAAATCCATTATCCGTGGTGCCGCTGTTGCAGAGGACAAGACCACGCCGGGCGACTTTTTCGTCATCGACACTATCGACACCGATACGTTCCTTCGCATGAAGGAGATGCGACGGTCAGCTGGTTTCTAAGGGTATTGGATTCAAACGAGTCCTTTAACACCACCGTCGACTCTGCCACTCTTGACGAACGTCCAACCAACTTCTGTGTGCTTCATTGAGACCCACAAGATGTCCCCCTTCCTTGTCCGCCTTCGCCTTCGCGCTCCTGCTCACTCGTCTTTCCTCGTCAGATGTCCCTTGCTCCCCTCATCCTTGTAAGTACCTTCACTTCCCTTATCCTTGCTGGACGTTCCTTACTGAACTTTCCTCGGCAGGTGTGTTCCTTGGGCCACTCGCCGGACGTTCTCGTTGGACATTCCTCACCCGCCCCCCGTCGACCTCGAGAATCAAGCGCGCGATACAGACATGCCCGGCAGGGCAGAACAAGCATAACATTTGACAATGACAGGCCACGCCTCCTCCCACCGGAGATTGTGGCCACGCGGATAGACTTCTACGCTGTGCACAACGTGGGCTGGGTCGCCCGGCCTGTGCATACATTCTACTCAAAGAGTGAGGGCCAAAATGGGACCCGGGACTTCGAGCAGTGCAGCTGCTTCAAGAAAGCGTCGAACACGTACGCCCTGGATCTGAGCCTGCGCGCGGAGCGCATCCTCGAGCAGCTCGCCGCCGAGCGGGAGGAGGAGGCGGCCCTTGCCGTTGCATACGAGGAGTTGGACAGTAATGATCATGTAAGTGAGGGTCACGGCTTCGAGCTTGTCGGTCTTCTCACCATCTTCGATCCCCCTAGTGAAGATACCAAGTAGATCATCGACCACGCCCTCGCCCTCGGTGTCAAGGTCAAGATGATCACCGGTGACCAGCTCGCTATTACCAAAGAGACGGGACGCCGTCTCGGCCTCGGTGATCACATGTACCCCGCGAAGGCTCTCAAGGACGGTTCCGCTCCCGGTGGCAAGCATTTGTCGCTCGACGAGACGACCCTCGACGCCGATTGTTTCGCTGGCGTCTTCCCTGAGCACAAGTACAAGACTGTCAAGCGTCTCCAGGGCCTTGGTCACATGTGTGCTATGACTGGTGATGGTGCCAACGACGCTCCTACCCCGTCTTGCGCTAACGTTGGTATTGCCGTCGAGGGTGCAACTGATGCTGCCCGTGGTGCCGCCGACATTGTCCTCACCGAGTCTGGTCTGTCTACCATTGTCCACGCCATTCGCGGATCCCATGTCAGCTTCCACCGTATGCGCAACTACCCCATCTACGCTTGCGTCATGCCCTACGAGTCGCAGGATTCCCGCGAGGAGAAGCTACATCATCACCACCACCAGGCCGGGGCGAGCGAGGCGCGGCTGATCGACTTCGAGGAGGAGGGTGTGGAGCGGGCGCTGATTGCCGAGGAAGAGGTTCAGGAGGACCTGCATGAGATGAAGTTCAACGAGTGGCTTATGGCTGCGCAGTGTGCATGCGGACCGCTGTTCGGCGTGGGCGTCCTGTTAGGTGCGTGTTTGCGTTCCAGTTCTATTGCGTGCTGACGCCGGTGCGGTTGTGCAGGCGGGACGGCACACGCGGATTGGCTGCTGCTCGGTACGGGGATAGCAGGCGTCGCGACGGGGCTTCTCGTACTCATCTTCGCGGACGGCGGTGCGCATCCTACAGCATGGCGCGGTGCTCCATGGGGTTCCTGGTCGCCATAGTGTGGATCATGGCAATCGCAGACGAGGTCGTGAACGTCCTCCAGGTACGCACCATCCGGCCGCTTCGTCTGCACTTGTGGCTGACGCGCTGGCAGATGTTCGGTTTCATCTTTGGTCTCTCGGATGCGATCATCGGGCTGATGATCTTTGCCATCGGAAACTCGCTCGCGGACCTGGTCGCAAACATGAGCGTCGCCGTGAGCCCCCCTCCCTCCCTCCCGTGCCCACACGCTAACCCCGCGTGCACAGGTCTTTGCGCCCATCATGGGCTTCTCCGCGTGCTTCGGCGGGCCGATGCTGAACATCCTCCTCGGGGTCGGCATATTGGGGTCGTACATCATCAACAACACCGCGGCGCCGTACCGGCTGCACTTCACGCCGACGCTCGTGACGAGCACGGTCGGGCTGCTGGCACTGCTGGCGGTCACTGTGACCATCCATATCGTCGTCTGCTTCGTCATCCTCGCCTTCGCCTCCCGCTTCGACTTCCCTCCCTTCATAGCCCTGATCATTGCCCTCCTGAACGACAGCGCCATCATGACTCTGTCTGTCGACCATGTCCTCCCCTCAATGACTCCCGACGCATGGCCCTTGGCCGAGATCTTCTCGTACGCCGTTGCTTACGGTATCTACCTCACTGCATCGACGTAAGTGCTCCTATTATCTGCTTTCTAGGGCAGCATCTGATCTTCCTCTACAGTATCGCCCTTGTATCCATCATCCTGAAGGCGAGCTTTTTCTACGACAAGTTCGGCGTCGAGTTCACCTCCGGCACCGGATACCCCTCGGCCAACGACCATCAATTGCACATGATTGTCTACCTCCAAGTTGCTATCGTCTCGCAGGCTTTGATCTTCGTTACACGTTCGCACGGGTTCTTCTTCATGGAACGTCCCTCCTTCGCCCTGCTCGGTGCCTTCTGCATTGTTCAGCTTGTGTCTTCCATCATCGCTGCCTACGCCAACTGGGGCTTCACCGCAGCGGGGGTACCAGCCATGGGCGGCAAACACGCGATTCGGACGCGCAGCGGGTACCAGCCATGGGTGGCAAACGCGCGCTTGTGCCACGCTGGGAGGTCTTCCTGCTCGTGGACAGCGACACCGTCATGCTGGAGGACCGCCCATGCAACGCAGCGCGCGGGATGGCGGGGTGTCCAGATGTGGAGGTGTCGCGGCGTGGGGGTGGTAATGCCGATGCAGTGCCATCCTCACTTGGCCTTCCTCGCTTCCCCCGACCCCGATACACGTTCCCTTACCCTTGATGCACATTCCTCACAGCCTGACGGGAATATACCCCACAGACGTAAGTGCAAATGTGGAGTGCACGAGGTTGTACATGTAATATTCAAGCAGGATGCATCATTCAGCGGAACCAGTAGATGCGGCCCATGCTGCACACAGGCCATCAGGCCGCCCTTGTTCGGCTCAAGCTTATCATATAAAGTACGCCCGATTTCCTGGTACGCCCACGCCGTTTCGCACTCACATTCTTTTGCACGTTCAGTTCATCTGTCACTCCGTACGGACCAATGTCATCAGCATCACGCAGAAGCGTCTCCGAAGCAGGTTTCATGGCAGACAGCGATTCGGATCCCATCGACATTGCATTTCCTCCTCCGAACGCTTCTAAGAGTGACTTCGAACAGGTACGTGATTATCATCACTGTTCACTCATGCGCTGCGTAGCGAGTCATGATCTGACTGTTGTGTAGGCGCTCAAGCAAGCTCAGTTGCAACTGCGTGAAATCAAGGAGCAAAATACTGCACTACGACAGGAGAATCATCTTTTGAAAGCGCAGATGCCAAAGCGGCGGCAAACTGGGGTGCCCGACGAGGTAGCCGTGCATGATAACGAAGTCGCCACGTTTTCCCGCATGTACGGTGCCATGCTAGAGATGTTTCCCCCCGGTCACGATGTCCTCCGGAGACCTCCACCTACGTCCCCGGACGGTTCCTCCTTCACAACTCAAGCACGATATACAACAGCCCTTGCAGAAGAGGCTGCATTACTCGTGGAGCTGTACCATCACCTGCCGTCTCATCTTCATCGCCTCGTATCTGGCCGTCATTTCGCAGAATTAGTAAGATAAATCTGTCATACAACTATTCAAGTCATTTATTTACGACACGACGTTGTAGCTTGATACGACAGTCAGCTCATCTCGTTCAACTGAGATCCGGAAGCTTCGTGATGTAGCTGGGAAGATCCTGGGCCTGCCGACCGAATACTTCGATAATCCGGGGTATGACCGGCTGTCAGTTCTGGAGATCCGAAAGAGGCTCTTCGTCGATCCAGAGATTCACAAGTATATCTTATTCCCTCCCATCCTGTTCCCGAATCTGCAGTACGATCCACATCTCAAGAATGTTTTCGGTAACTGGCAACCCTTTGCCATGGTGCGTCTGCAATTTATTTTAATAACTCTCGTGACTCATACAGACCCGCCGTCAGGCTGCGAAAGTATTGCTTTTCGGCAAGCAGTCTCTGTCGAGGGGGAAGGGTGGCGGAGGACCACCGCCCAATGGCAAAATCTGGAATATTACGTCGTGCACACCAGGACTACTTGCGTGGTGTGCGGTTATCGTGCGAGATGGAAATTTTCATCCTTTTTGCATTCTGCTCACTTCTTTGTTAGGTTATCTTCCTCCTATCACCGGATAAGGGATTCTCAAAAGATCGCTGTGGTCCAGACTCTCATATGGTCTATGCCGACATGTTCCGTTCGTACAAAAAGCTCTTCGTCACGAAATGGGAAACACGGCGCTTGCAGGAGATTGTCAGAAACATCAATAATTATGTTTTCGGTGAGCCAGCATCGGCACGTCAGCAAACCGCCTCCGGGGAAGACTTGTCAGCCGCTATGGATAATGCCATGGCAGCACTCGATATGGATAGTGATGAGGATTTGTATGTACCCGAGAACAGGGCTGGAGATGCCCCCACGGCACTGGCAATCCCTGTCCCTGCACCACCTACCAGCCATACCACAGACCACAACACCGAAGACCCTGACCCCGCACCCCCTGCAGACACCGAGGGCGAGTTTGGAGATAGTGGCACTGTGGACATAGAGGTACCTGTTGCTAGCCGTGGTCGTGGTCGTGGTCGTGGCAGTGGCAGTGGTGCTAAGAAGGGTACTCATCGATCCACTCGTAAATAGCTTGTCATGCTGTCTTCTTTTATGATTTATGATCACAAGTGCTCAGCAGCCTGATATATTTAAGGACGTTTCAAGTATATGTATGGTATAGTAGTGTAACGGTTATGCTGCGAGAGGTAAGTAGACTATTAGCTTTACTAAGCATACAATTGCGAGCGAGGTCGTGAGTTCGAAACAAGGTTGCAGTACAATTACAATAGAGGACGATGGAGGCAATACTGTAGGACCTACTGCAATTACTTTTTTATTTATCCAACCACTTATCATAACTCCCCAGCGTTACAACAAGTAACAAGATATCACCTTGATTGCAATGTGCATTGCAGCCGGCATTGCAACCGGCATTGCAGCCGGTATTGCAATTTTTCGTCTGCGTGGCAATTGCTATTGAAATGCTCGTACTTTATTGCAAGGTATTTTAATGCTGGATTATTATTGGGGCATTTCAACTAATTGCAACGCCTTGTAAAGGAAATAAGAAATCTCCGACACAGTTTCGTGGTCTACGCTGCTAGCGCTCTGTAAAAAATCAAACTGAGGTACATATATGTCCTTGCCTTATAGCGCTACACTGTCATGTTTATCGTCTTGCTTTCCACACTCACTGCAGGCAAAAATCAAAGTTTTGCCTCAGAACATGGTGAAAATATGGAAAATACAGAAACTATGTTTTTCCTGATGTTCCGTCACAAAATATTTTATATTTATTTTGCCAGAACATTGCAGCCCACCAATGACAATGAAAGGAATAAAATGTTCCATGCAAAAATATTTAAAATATTATGACACTGAACATTTGAGAAAAAATGTATCTATTTGTTGAATGTTTTTGCCATGTTCTGCAACAAAACATCGAGTTTTGCCTGCAGTGACTGGTCTACTTAGCAGCAGCAGCATCACGCTCTGACTTCGCCCTCGCAGCGCCCTCCAGCTCCAAAAACGAACCGCTCTTGACGCACATTGTTCGGAAGATTCCATCCTCTTTCTGTATCAAGTTGAGTGGTGTGTCAAACTCCGCAATCTAAAAGGCGCATCAGCAACGAGGGACGAAAAGTATATGCTACAGTCGGAACAGACCTCTCCTTTGTCGAGGACAATAAGGCGGTCATAGTCGATAACAGTCCTCAATCGATGAGCGACAGTCAACAGCAAGCTCTCGCCGAACTCCTCCCGAATTGTGGCTTGTATCTTTGCGTCCGTATCAAAGTCGATACTGCTTGTTGCTTCATCCAAGATAATGATAGAACTACGTCTTAATAAAGCGCGCGCCATTGCGATGAGTTGGCGCTGGCCTTGCGAGAAGTTCGTTCCTCCTGCGGAGACTTGGGTATCAAGTGAGACTGCGGTCTTCGAGTTCACGTTAGTGGTTATGGTGGATGCGGCGGATGAAGTTGGCAGAGAAACTGAAGGAGTGGGGGATGGGGCGCGAGAGGCGAGCTGTGATTGGTAAGCGCTTTCGCCAATCATGTGCGTACGGTACAGGACGTCAAGACATTCGCTGTCTTCGTGTTCACCTAAGAAACGACCGTCACAGTCCGCACCTCTGGTCGTCGAAACGCGAGATACGAACCGAAGGGGTCCAAGTTGTCGCGCAGAGTACCCGAGAAAAGCGTTGCATCCTGTGAATGACTGTTTTGAATTTGGCTTAGCAAGCGGCACAGAGGTAGCATCACCTGCGGAATGAACGTCTGCGGCAAAGGCGAGAGCAGGGTTTGCATGGGTTATTACCACAAGAAGAGTGAAAAAACTAACTAGTCGCGATCTCAGGTCATGAACTCCGATGGTGGCAATATCGACGCCGTCGATCATGATACGTCCACTCGCAGGATCGACCTGTGTGGATATGTGACATTCGAAATGCGTAGCAACACTCTTTGGAGACTCACAAAGCGAAGAATACTCATGGCCAAAGTTGACTTGCCGCTTCCTGACCACGCCACACTCAGCACCATCACCAGGATTAAATTAGAGAAGCGATGACGAACCCGTGCGTCCAAGCAATCCAACACGCTCCTTCGCATTTAATCTGAAAGACACGTTGTGTAGAACAGGCGGCAACTCAGGAGCGTACTTAACGACCAGGTTCTCGGCGGCGATGAGACTATTGTCGCTCGAGCTGGAAGGCCAGTACGCGGGGGGACGATTGGACTGTATGATTGCGGGAGGCTCTTGAGGGAGGTCAAGGTACTCAACGACGCGCTCAACCGAGCTGAAGGATGAGATCAACAGCTGCAGCGGTTGGGGTCGTATGAGTCCACATACTTCAGGTTAAGTTCGAGCGTAGTCCAAAAGCGGCAGGCCCAATACACGCTCTCGGTAAACGACATAGCGCTAACAATACACAGACCCGCTGTTCCAGCTTTGACATAGCCGGACAGCGCAAAGAGCGTGGTGATGAGAACGGCAAAGGCTCCCAAAGTGTCGAAATTCAGCATTAGCCAACGATTCGTCATCCAAAAGTTGTACCACATCTGTTCAAAACATCACGAGAACTGAGTTAGCACATCCAGGTGAGGAAGCTCAACACATGCTCTGGTCAACGCGCCTTAGTAGTGAAATCGACCTTCTCGTGGAGACCATCCATGAAGCGACGCTCTGCGGAGAAAGCGCGCACTGTAACGATGCCATCCAACAGTTCACTGAAGCCGGAGTAGATCGGTGATCTAGAATTGGACTCCATGCGCCGGAGATCTCTGCCAGTATTGAGGTATCCAACTGCAAGCTTGTGGTAAAAGTAGCCAAGAACTGCGGCCGGGATTAGGAAGAGAGGGAAGAAAACACTGAAAACGAGGTTCAGCATCGACACATGTCCACAATATTGTTCACTTACGTGACAGTGAGGATGGCTGCTGCGAATGTAGCCAATGAATAATTGACATCCGAAAGCGATCTAGCCAATTCCCTATCAATAGTCTCAATGTCCTGGGAGCGCATGCATTAATGGGTGCTCCCTCATGGAGACGGCGAAGAGTAACAACCTTTCCGAATCGGTTGAGCATACGGCCTATGTTAATTACCAGATGTCAGATGAAATACCTGGGTGAATTAACATAGACGAACCTTGAGGAGTCACATCATGCCAACGCATAGTGGCCCGAACAACACCCTCTAAGAGCGTCTTGAACATCGACCGCGAAGCCCGCAAAGCACCCGTATACTGCACGAATGTCGATGTCACACTAACGAGAGCAGTCGTGAGGCCGATGGCACCGTATACCGCAACGTAGAAGAGGGGGTGCTCGTAGGCATTGGGAAATTGGGGGGATTGCGCGAGATACAGTTTGCTTGGATGCTGATGAGAGACAAGTGACGACAACATCTCATTCACTCGAGCACCGTTCTCAGTTAACGCTGCCGAGGAGACGAAGGCGTATGTATCTGGTCGATAGTCATCGCCGTAGGCTTGGCCCCAAGTCTAAAAAGATAGGTGTCTAACCCCAACAGGTTTGGGAATAAAAACTCACTCGGATCCAGAGTTTTTCCACTACACCCAGACCCTCAAGAGATATCAGCGGGCGTGCATGAGTAATCATCCCGTGTATCTCACCTGCGACAATACAATCGACAGAGCCAGTATGCCCCAGGTCCAGTATGAACTGGCAAAGAATCAGATGAAGACAATAAGCAAGGTAAAGCAGGACGGACGAAGCTTTCAGGTATGTGTTGTAGATGGCGAACTCGACTGCTCCGGTTTCTCTGCGCTCCTCCTCAATCAGTTTCCGAGGCTTCTTGTTGAGCGCGGTAGGTTGCTGGGCCTCGTCTTCAAGTGTTTGACCCTCAGCTGGTGCTTCGCTTGCTGCTACCGGGTCCTCTTGTTTCATTTCCGCTGCAGAGTCTTGTTTTATATGATCTAGGACACCTTGTGCTTGCAAATCCTTGATCGTGCCTTGCGTGTCGATTCGACCATCCAACATGCGAATGAGGTAGAACGCTCCGGGTAATACGAGGTCAACGTGGTGCGTGACGAGGATCTGAACGAACGCGGTTAACGAATGGGAAATTATGGCAAGGTTCAATACGTACCACAGTACGATTGGCCAACAAGGGTCCGTAGAAGAGTTTCTCATACAGAAAGCGCGCAGTGTGACTGTCCTAATTAATACCACACATGTCAGAGAAGAAAGTGGCAAGGAGGGCGGGCTGCCTACAACTGCACTCAGCGGATCGTCCAGCAAGACGTATTTGGCAGGAGCATAGACTGCTCGAGCGAGAGCCACACTGGAAGATGCATGAATTTCATGTATCGCAGAGGTATCAAACAGCTTACCGAGCTTTTTGGCCCCCGGACAAGCTCACTCCTCTGGGAATGACACGACATCGAAATTAGTTGTGTTCCCTCGCAAGGGTTGTATGATCGCACACCTGGCACCTATCTCAGTCTGGTCTCCATCTTCAAACATGCGCAAGTCCGGCCGCAGTGCACAGCACTCCACAACGGCATTGTACCTTTCTTCGTTGTAAGTGTGGCCAAAGACAATATTATCCTTAATTGATTGATGCTGGAGCCAGGGAGACTGTGCGGCATATGAAATGGACTGCGTCAAGCCATGATCACCGACTTTCGTTGTGTTCTTTGACATGACGAGCTTTCCGCTGATTATGGTCATTTCTCCGAGTAGTGCCACCTGCCAAAGACAATCAACAAATCGTATGTTACCAATAACCCCCAACGCACAAGCAGAGCTGATTTTCCGCTAGCGGTGGGACCAGTGATCACAGTCAGCTCGCCTTCGGGGAACCGTACGGATATGTCTCTCAGTTCGAACTTGTGATCTTCCGACAGTGACAGACCAGTCGTCGAGCCAGAATCGATCACCGTGTCGGAATCGTCGCCCAGAGTCGCTGGCTTCGATTTAGTATTGTCGGGCTTGCTCTCTTCGGGGACCTCGTTCCATCTAAATGTCCCGTTTTCGATGGCGAGACCTTCGCTCTCCTCTGCGTTGTGATGGTTGGGAGATTGCTTGATGGACGATACCTGGTCCGTTACTTCGTCCTCGCCAAGAAATGTCGCAATGCGGTTCAGAGCGATGCGGGTCTGGAGAGAGGCAAAGGTAAGACATAATGCCATAATACAAGTTACCCAGCTTACTTGAACAAACTGGTCGATCAACATGGGGAAGCTGTGTAGAGGTAACCTGCATGCATTTACGTTAACCAGGCCCTCACCTAGCACATTCACAGGAAACGAGCCTTATCATGGCGAAGAGAGTGATAGACTACGACAACCCGGATCTATCAGCTGGTGTTGTCCGATTTTGGTTGAGCAGCACTTACGGTGAACGCAATGGCGACAGTCAACTCTTTGCCTTGGTAGACGAAGGCACTGAACGACACCAACGAAACCACCATCGGTGCGAATGACCACAAGGCCGTATATATCACAGAATTGGTTCGAGCTGAAAGATACAAAATAAGCAACGGAGCGGCCGAGTAACCAATCACTTCAGACCTTTGACCATCCAATCTATCTCGACCGCACGAGCATCCATGACACGTTTGATCCAGCGGTCCTCCCATGCAAAGAACTTGACAAACTTAATCTACGCACCAGGCCGTGGTTAGCGTCCCACCTTGGCAAAGAAATATGCTTACAGCGCTGATGAGTTCGTTCAGAACACCCATACGCTTGTCACGCGAGACAGAAGAGCCTTTGTAGACCCGAATATTCCGTTTCACGACAAATTTGTTGATTGGCAAAATAGCGATAATGACGAAGAAGCCAGCAAACGCTGAGATGCCGAGCAGGCTGTGTTGGGATTCACTTTAAGCCCAGCCAAACTGACAACATGAATCATCGGGATCGCAACATACTTGTACAAGAACGCGCCAGCGATGAGAACTCCAAATGGTACTGTAATTTGGAGCTATGAGCGTATAGACATTACTTGAAAGAGAAGTACATGCCCACATAGAAGAGGTAGGCGAGGGAGACTACGAACGCGATCTACTCAGTGATGGAATCATTGGCTTGGTGATGCTTCGTCGCCATGGCTTTCACACACCTTATCAGCGTCGACGGCCATCAAATTCACGATTTTCCCGACGTCCGCGCCAGCCTTCGGGTCATCTGTAGTAGGGTCAGTTGCATCAGTTGCTTTGGTGTCTGCAATCTTTGCATGCTTGTCTTTGTCGACGACCCCAGAGTAATCTGCGCGCTTGAGGGCTTTTTCGTATATCGCTGCCATGAGCTCGCTACGCACACGGCCTGCGGCCCGCCGGGCAAACCAGAGGTGTTGAACCTCTGCTTGAGCCTGAAAGAGAGATGGTCGGAATGGGGAAGGGGATGAAAGATAAGAGCCCACCCGCAGCATGGTACACACGAACGTGAGCAGTGCGTATATGTAAGCATGGGCGCGGCTGTCTGACGCTGGGTTATCAATAGCGTCGATGATCCGCCTGTGGACGCGTGGGCCGTGTGGTTAACGTTACTACGAGGGGAGGGTGGCTCACTTCAAAAAAAATGGAGGGGCATAGTCTAACGCGGTGCTCAATAACGCCAGAACCATATCCAGTCTGCTTTGGCATCAGCACATGGCACTGTGCATGCTAGAGAGACGCCCCCCACATAAGATCAAGCGAATTAGCAGCCAAGAGACGCCGGAAAAGGGATGGACGGCTTGGGCAAGTAACATTGAAAGGTTAGAAATAACCGGCATGAATCAACCAAACGCACTTACGAGATAGTGCTGAACTTGGTGAATACTGGCCGCGACTGCATGGTCGGGCTAAGGTTCCACACGTCTTCTTCGTTCATAGTCATCGATGTCCCCTGGTGCAACCTATCAGGCGGGGCCAAAATAGACATGATAGAAGCATTTACACGTCTGATAAGGGGGTATACCCAAGAGAAAGTTATCCAGCCCCATATCGTAGTGTAATCTTCTGGCGAAACGGAAAGACCCTATAGTGCTTCCCATGAGCCAATATCCGCGCGGATATCGAGAGAAATGAGTACAATGTCTTCTTTCTTGACGCGCTCACTGGGCAGCTGACAGGGCATCGTTACCACGGTACTTAAAAGTACGAGCACAGCGACCAAGTTGAGTACAAGTGCCACCAAAGTCAATGTCGGCAAAGGTCCACCGTATACTTTGTGCTCGTACACAGCACCTCCAAGAAGTGAAATCCCCGAGGTCAAGTGAATAAGATACAGCGAGAACAGATCGGCGTAAGCCGTCGCTTTCGCCCAAAATACGGGCCTGATGGCCGCGTATACCCAAGTTAATGAGGTGAGTATGTGATAGATGCCAGACTGGGCATATAGGGCGTTGGTTGTTAGGACATAGGCGCCAGTTGCCAGCCAGGCGAGCGCTTGAGCAAGACCAACGAAGGAGAAGATGACAGTGCGCCAGAGGGGGATGGCCTGACTAGAGACTTTGGGAAGGCCGTCGTCGTTATCGGTTGCCGTCAAAGCCTCAGCTTCCGGAAGAGTTAGATACGTCGTGAACAAGGCTCGCGCAGACGTAATGACTGCTCGAGGGAACCCGGGTATCGAGATAGGGAAGACAATGAGGGAGATGACGAACGCTGTTGGGACTATGGCTCCCCAGGAAGCCCGCATGCATGAGTCTGTGAAATCGAAAAGATTGCTGGATTCGCAGAGAGGGATGCCCTTCATGGCTTCTCGCTGCACAAGCCAGCTCGAAAGAAAGCAAGGATTAATCTCACATGCGGCCTGTCTTAGCCTATCTTTCGTTCTCTGGCGCCTGTTGGGTGGCATAAGCATGCTATTAATTAATACTGCCGGTACCTCAGGTTGTTACCACCTACTTGGATCGTCGCGGTTGTCAGATACGCAAACGCACTGAACAACCTGAAGTCAGTCCACGACATCAGAAGAAGAAATGACTATCGTTTTTGCAAGTTCAATTACTGCACTCTTCCAGCACTCTTGCCGCTGAGCCCGAGCAAAGTCTGAGTCGCCTTTGTGGATCGAAAACTTTTACATCTCTCTCGAGCTTTGGTCAAAACACTCCACCTTTGGCGAAGCTTGCTCGTTGGAACATGGATTTGAAGCCCACAGAAACGGAGGTGCGGAATCCGGATGATGGATTGTCGGGTCTGACTTGGAGCGTTCCTCGGTGTCTTACTTTGTCTTATTGTAGCTACAAAAAAAACGCTCGGATGCGAATTTCATCCAGGCCAGTACACCCACAGGCCCTCAGCCGTACGCCGAACCTCAAGTCAACTCCATCGATAGCCTTACCTCGTGGTGTATATTGTTCTGCGCGGGGGATAGCCATTGCTCTATTGGTGGCTTTGGCGGCGGGGCCACGTCTTTCGGTGGTTTCTAAATACGAACCGAGTCTGAGACGCATTGCTTGCCTTCGCAGCTTTGCTGGCTCCTTTGGGTTGGCATCTTGTCCTGGACGAAGGTTCGTGGAAACGGCATTCCTTTCGCCACTGCGTCAACACCGCGAATTCGGGAAGACGGATAACGACCGCACTGAATGGAGGCAATGACACACGTAAATCTGTGAGGGCACTGATGAGTCAAACATTAAGTGAATCCCATACATAACACCAGTACCGACCCTATCACTGAAACTGCCCGGTTAAAGTCGTAGATTCCATTCAAGGCGTCGGCCTAGGAATGATGCTGCCTCAGGTGAGTTCCACGCCTTAGGTCGAAACGTGCGCGGGCGTGTACTGATGAGCAATTGACAGACACTATCTAGGCCGCATGTGTGCGCGACTCTCGCGCTCGCTCAGGTCATCGGATCGATCTGTGTAATGGTCGCTCGCGCTACCGCGCCCAACCGAATTGGACCAACAAGCGTGTTCCCGGACGTCGGGATGTGGGACTTCTCTAACGGCCTGAAAGGCAAGTTTAGTTTTACGTTCCATCGTAGACCGTTTTCACTCACGCACAGTTCTCACCACAGGTAGCCCGATGGCATCGGCACCATTTTGGATCGCACTCATCTGACAGCTCATCATTGTGCTTGGGTACTTCTGGTTTTACAGAAAGGAACAGCTCGGTTCGTGGGAAAGTTTTCATCTGATCGACCTCTCGCGCTGACTGTGGCCTCTCCAGCCCGCCCGTGAAGTATCAACTTCGTCATAGATTTTTCGACATTGACCCTCCTTTAGACTCTCATTACTTTTAACTCTCACACGTGTTGTAATCCACACACTCCTTAGAAATTACTGGTATAGCTCACCGCCAACCCTACACATTGGTACTTTCACTTCCTAGGTGTTTGGTGGGTGTCGCCCCCACCCATTCTACGACTTGGAGGCTCCAGATGCACAGTACCTCAGAAGTCTGGTATAACCCAACAACCAGTTTGGCTCTTATTGGGGTTTTGGTGGCTTCAAAAGGCACGCGAGACAGTTTAGGTGGGTATGGCAAAGCATTCCGATATAATGTATTGCACGCTTGGCAACAACCGTAGGAAGGCGGTTGACCGCCCACTGCCCAAGTTTTAGTGATGGAACGAGCCCGAGTTGAACGTCCGTTTCACGAGCGGGGGCTGTTAGCGTCATGAAGTTAGTATTCAGTTGGGTGAAAAACACAAGGTATGCCGTGTCCCTTGCGGCTGATATATGATAGCCCATCTGCAGCGATCTGTTCTTGTAAGTTGTCACCTCGCTCTTGCCTTAACTTCGAAATTGTCGACGCAAGGCTGCTCTGAAGTCACATAAATTGTACATACTTGACTGTTGTTGCAGCTAACCACCGTGACAAGAACAGAGCGCATTTCCTGTGTCGCATCCTCGTCACCGTGATCATGGTCGACTAAGCCAGACGATGGGACTCGGAGAGAGAGACTCGGGATGATCGACAGATGGCCTAATTTAGTTATTAACTCCCACGGTCTTGCCCTTCGAATAATCCCGAATTTGTCTCCGGCATCAACGCTGCCCACAGACCTCACCTCCCTCTATAATGTTCCGAATACAAGCTGTAAGTACATCTTACCATACCGAAAAGGCAGCTCATAACATTATTTAACAGCTCCGTAGGACAGCTCTGTCCGCCGCCGCCGTCGGTGCGGCTGTCCACGAGACTCGAGAAAAGGTGAGTGTCCCGGCCATTCGCCGTATATATCAGCATCCGGTTCCTTCAAGCTGACCGTCTCACATTGACCTCACCATGAAAACTTTCCAACGCCCACCAGCTCCCCATCTACCCCACCCCAACACCCGAAATTGTCCTCCTCTCCACACCTTCCACGCTCGAAACACGCATCGGTGAGGTCCGGAGGGAGGTCAGGAGCGTTTTTGACAGCGCGCACGCCCGTGTACAAGGCGTAGTGGATCGGTGGATCGGTGTCGAGGAAGCAGTCGAATGTGAGTGTCGCACCTCACGCTTCCCAACGGCAATTTAATTTATTCATGACGCTCTCGCCATTGGGGTCCAGCCCGCATTAAATCCTTCCGCGACCCGACCGAGCCTCTCACCCCGGGGATCCTCTACGTCGGTGTATCGACCCTAACGGCCTCCATCCTCAGTCGTTCCCGCGGCCTCCCCACGCGCTTCCTCCTCCCGCCGACCCTCCTCCTCCTCTCCTTCGCCCAGTTCCTCCCGAGGACAGCAGCCAACGTCGGCGCGTACGCGGAGGAACTCGAGGACAGGTACGTGCCCACGTTCGGGGAGAAGCGCCGCATCGGGGTCGCGCACTCGCGTATGGCGTGGGAGCGCGCGAAAGAAGGCGCGGCTGGGGGTCGGGAGTCGCTTGGGCGCGGGGTGGAGGGGATGGTACATAAAGTGGAGGAGGGCACAGGGCTGAAGCTGAGGGAGGTTATGGGCTGGGCGCGGGAGGTGAAGGAGGAGGCGAAGGACGTTGTTAAGGTTGCAGAGAAGGATGTCAAGGACATCGTAGAGGATAAAAGCTGACCAGACGGCGGACCAGCATAGATCATAGACTGCGTCACTCATGTGCTCTCCGACACCAGACTGACTTTGTGCCGCGGTGTGGTACAGGGAAGTTGGGGGATATATCTCATAGTATGACTCCGACTCATAGTCTTGCAGCTTGCAAGCGGCAACCCACATACTGTTCACATGGGATACTTTATCGGAACTGAAAGCATGCAGGTCCCATCTCGACAGGTCACTTGTTGAGACTCCAAATTAAAGATTGTCATCTCAGGGGAGACCTTGTTAACGGACAGGTAATACGCACGATACCTACGTCCGGTCAGTTCACCAGCCGGGGAGAAATTAAGACGGATGATGATATTGTAGCTACATCGCATCGCTGCTTGCACGAAGTCTTCGTTCTATGCCTCCGCATTGTTGGGACATGCAACCGCGACACGAACTTGGAATTACGACCGTGCTACTATAGATGGTGCGGTAGGGTGGTATATCCAGCACTGGGTTCAATAAGTATCTACGCACGGAGATTAATACCAGTGAACGCCAAAGAGGACAAAAAACCCACAGTATAAGCACGGCGCACTCATTTCTTAGTGGGTTTCGCAGCAGCCTTCTTATTGATAGGTGGCTCCGCCATAACCGACCCAGTAGCCATTGCCTCATCCTGCAAGCTATCCCACTCCCCAACCCCAACATCCTTCCCAAACCGTCTCCTAAACCTGCCCATCCTCCCCGTGCCCTCCTCTTCCTCTTCCTCCACGCCCCCACTCACCGACCCGCTCAGCCGCGCGGTCGCGTTCCACAGCGGGTTGTTCGTCGTGTCACGCGTGAGGCGGATGCGCGAGCGCGGTGAGGTCGTCCAGTGCGTGAATGAAGACCCGTCGGCGCGGTAGACGCGCTGGACGAAATGCGGGACGAGCGGGTTTGGGAGTTTGTTGGGACGCCGTTTGTAGACGTGGGTGCGGCCGTAGGGGGAGGTGGAGACGCTGCGTGTGCATACTGATTGGAAGAGCGTAGAGGGTGCTTTGGGGAGGCAGAACAGAGACATCGTTGACCCTTGAACTCAGCTCGGAGGAGGCACAATCCAGAAAATGTGTGTCACGCTGTCACGCTTTCTGGCACACGGTATGGCCCTGGTTCTGGGGAACCCCCCAGTCGGCACAATCACTTTAGCTCGCTCAATTCTGACTATTTCTCCCCACCACTTACATTCGTGATCTTCAAGATGGCCACTACCTCTCCCAGCTTACAGAACTTAAATACATTGAAAACCGAGTGAGCTGTTGAGGGTTTCGCGTCGGCGCCAAAATCACGCTAAATGAGGCAGTTGTCACGCTTTTTGTCACGCCTTTTCTGCAAATTTGGCTGTGTCACACCGTGACCGCCAACCAGGGGGTTCCGCCGAAACCACCGCGAGGTCAGACAGTACACTGTTCGAGACCAATGGCGCACCTTGGCGCGCTCGATTTCTGGGTCCGTCTTACGAGTGCGTTGCCAGGTGCATTGAAAAGCATCAGAAGATGGAGATGTCACCGTCACTCAGGTTTGTCGCGTATTGTACGACAACATAGCCTCATGGCGTCGTGACGCGTGAAGTCATCAGCGGGTCTCTGCAGGGTTGGACGGCTGCATTATCTCTAACACCTGAGACACAACCGAATCTGTGTTAGGCACAGATGCGAGAAGGATTTGAGTATATTTTGTCATTCTGTGCACGGATCTGTACCATAAGCAGACATATGAACAGATTTCTGAATCTTTTTGTCCTACAGAGACGGGAAATGTCCTACAAACAGAACTACAATATGAACTAGGATTTGACCTTAAATCTGGGTTATACACAGAATGAGGATACAGATTCTGAATTTGGATAGAAAACAGATTTTTGGCCGACCAATCAAAGGCCGTCATTCAGATCTGTTGCAACAAAAGACCCAGAATCCGTTAGTGGGGTCTGTATCCCCTCCAGATTTATGGTCGGGAACCAGTACATATTGTCGCTCTGTTCTCGGGACGTTTTCTGTTTCTGTAGGACAAAAAGATTCAGAGCCAGAATTTAAATCAGTCCATACATCTGTTTATGGTACAGACCCGCGCACAGAATGACAAAATATACTCAAATCCTTCCCGCATCTGTCCCGAACACAGATTTGGCTGTGTCTCAGGTGTAAGTAAGTATGTACCAATTATCCGTACAACTGAGATTTTACGCCGACTCAACAGGCACTCCTGAACATTCGAGTCATCAGCGGGATGCCAGAGATCGGGGAATGTTGGGCTTACATTTCTAGATGCTGCTCGCATCCTCGCTGGTTTCAGAAACGACGGAAATCATCTATGTCGTTCATAATCAGTTTTAGTGAAAGGCAGGCGTCATAGCATCGGGGAGTGACAGACATTGCAACGAGACTCCACTGAAGTTCGCAGTTGTTAGTAGTGCCGGAGGTGAATCAGGGCGTATTCTAGCTCACCTCTTTAAGCTCCAACATTGGGCTCATCAGACGTCACAATATAGCCGTAACAATGCCCAGCGATAAAACATGGTTCTCCTGAAGGTCCCAGTCATCAGCACAAGACTAGTTATCCGCACGAACACGGATAACGTACGCTTTTCCTGAGCAGGCAAGGCCTGGACGCTCGCAAGCGCAGTGATGAGAAATGCGATAAGCAGGGCAGAAAGTTGCATCTCAAAGTAAAATCGAAGAGGCTCCGCGTTGATATGTGATGAGGACAATGGACGCTGAGTGCTGAGGACCGATACACCCACAGCTGCAGCTCCTTTTATACAATGGCCATATCAGTCGCCAACAGTGGCAGCCCCTGTGCGATTTTATCAAGGTCAGCAGCACATGGGTCGCGGTTTGCCTCCGATCTTAGGGGGGCTGTCAACAGTGGATCAGTGCGTGATGTCTTCCGTGGATGGAGGATCAAAACATATTATAAATTGATGGAAGATAGCTGGAAGAGCACACTACGGCGCACATATGGGAAGCCATTTGTATTGATCGCCGAGAGGCGCCTGATCAAACGGTGGTGAGCACGTGTCTGAGTGACCAGAGTCGAATCCCAATGCAATCACGTATCAGCATTACATACTGCACCATAATCGACTTTACGAGTTTCCGCGGAGCGCGCCCAGACCCTTGAATCTTATTGTAATAAGTATGTATAAGAGCGTTTTTCGGCTCGATATCGGGTCGTCATGCATGCTGTCTTGCTGCGACTTTGGGAACAAATGGCTCGCGAATTGCAACTTGGAGCCGCTTAGTGCCCACCAGCATCATGCTGCGCCCAGTCCTAGTCCTATCTGTCGCGTTTTCAGCGTTGGTCGTATGCCTCGCACTCAACGCGCTCACCATACATCGCCTACGCGTCGAACTGAGAAAAGCAGTCAATGGTGTTTCTGTTGATAGTAGCATGTACAGTGAGTGCCCTGTCAATTGTCTCGGAGGAGTGAACATACTGATAACACGGCGGCATAGGCTATATCGGCGACGACCACCCAGCTAGCTTGCCTATCCATCTACCATACATTGCTCTAGAGATTGAGGATACCAAGAAGTTCGGTATATCCGACCCAGAGGCCTGGGTAGAGTGGCGAACCACAGATCTGTTCCCGCGTGCAAATGGCTTTGTAAGGCTGGGGAAACAAGGTGCGCGTGTGTGCTGTTGCGTGCTTCAGGTTATTCACTTACGATCCATAGGTCGCGCATTTGGCGTGAGCATGTTTCACCAGATGCATTGCCTACAGATGATCCGGAAAGCCGTCATAGAGAAGGATACCGCGGACGCTCACACGCATCACTGTCTCAATCTCCTGCGACAGGCCATTCTCTGCGCGAGCGATATGACCTTGGACCCCATGAATGTGGATGAAAATGGGGTATTGGTTGGCACGGATGGAGTGGGGGTAGTGCATGTTTGCAGGGATTGGGAGAAGGTGTATGATTTCGTTCGGACGAATCAGATGAGCGAGCTTTGGAATGTTACGAACGCACAGTGAAGCGGGGGGTGGGGCTTGATAAAACTGTACTACTTAGTGGTCATCACTGAATCACGAATACTGAAATATGTTCACTTCGTACCATAAAAACACGGGGATAAGGCATCATCACCAAAGCACAGGTATGAAGATGAGATTGAATGGTCAATGGGACTACCAGAAGTAATGTGTGACCCCAAAATCCCGATTCGGAGGGGGTAGTGAGGGGAGATTAGGGGAGGCAACTCGACCACGAGTGGTGATATATAATCGCGAGCGACGTCTGCACCAACCCAAGATTGAAGCCAGAGCGAGGCAGCACTTCGAAGTTCGCAGCATGGACCAGATGTCAAAGACCATGTGGTATCATAATTGACCCCTCCGAGATTCATGTCCCGGCAAGCGAGGGTGGTGGCTGGGGGGCTGGGGGCCCGCATGGGTCCCATTCGCGATTCGAGTGTGCCTTGGGCAATGAGCTGAATCCTTCCTGAGTTTTGACCTTCTTTGACTCGTAGCATCGAACTGGCCTTGAATCAGTTTACTCGTGCCTCCTGTGGGAGGCGTTGTTCCCGGACACTCCGCGGCGTCAACACCTCCCACGGGACAATCGAGGGACCCCCAGTTGAAAAACTAGGTGGAAGGATCTGGTTCAAACTTCGTATTCAAAAGCAAGTTCAGCAAGGTCAATTCGCAAATACCGCTGAGCTTACCTGTCGCGGTTAGTACCCGTACTGACTCTGTCTTTCGATGTCAGTACTTCCAGGGAACATCGTTCCACGTAAGAGCCTTTGCCCCCCTGGTCGGAAAATGGGGCTGCGGGCCTGTGTAGCTGTTACATGCCCAACCTGGAACTTGGGTAACAGCGCCCTCTCGGACCAACCCTGTTTGTGTCGGCCTCGGCCGAAGGAGACTACACAAAAGGTCCAAGGACCTCCCAAGCCTCTGAAAGCGCAGCTGACCGGCATGCGACGAATTGGGTGATTGTGAAACGAAAGAGCGAAGATACCACGACTCCGACAATAGTCATCATGTGAACTGGCTAACAAAGTGTAAACCTTGCATCCTGACCCTGCAAGTTGCCCACGGCATGCTTGCACCTTGGCTACCACCACTGCTGAAGGCTTTTCTGTTCCTCGCGGCGCTATATACCGCAACATTGTCTAGGATGTTCTTTAAGAAAAAATGGAACCCTCGGGGCCTGGTGAGGATGGTCTTCTGAGCTATTTGTGTTCAGATACTCACACCACCAATAGCATGTCTACATTACTGGAGGTAGTCAAGGCCTCGGCCTAGCTCTAGCCATCCTAGTAGCGAAGAAGGGAGCTCACGTCTCCATCGTGGCGCGTACGCAAAGCAAACTCGAGAAGGCACTGATAGAGTTGGAGGTTCGTGGCATCACATCGAGCGGCAAGCGCTTAGGCTCAACAAAAATTCCCGACTTATCTCCCACCGTTAGGCGGTTCGTCAATCTCCCGACCAGATATTCAGATCGTATTCCTTCGCTTTGGACAACGCCGAGTCGTCTGCTGCTGCCCTCAAAGCTGCCAGTGAAGGTCATGGAGGGCAGGTCCCTGATGCTGTGATTACCTGTGCAGGCGCCTCGAAGCCGATGTTTTTGCTCGACATGGAGGAACAGGACTTGACGCAAGGTATGATTAACGGCTACTGGGTACAGGCCTGGACCGCATTCGTGAGAGGGTTGCGTCATCTTTATGTCGAAGCACCTGCTAAGCGTTCTCCAGGCTGCTGCGAAGCAAATGGCGCGAGAAGGCAAGAAAGGCAAAATCGTCCTCGTTTCGTCCACTCTCGGATTCATGTCATTCGTTGGATATTCATCTTACTCCCCGGCTAAACATGCGCTCCGTGGTGTGTGGCTAATGCTTATTGTACGCTCCATATCGGCCCTTCTGATGATTGTGCCATAGGGCTTGCCGAGGCTCTCCATTCGGAGCTGATGCTGTATGGTATTGACACGCACATTTTCTTCCCTCCGACCATGTATACACCCGGCTTCGATGAAGAGAACAAGACAAAACCTGCCATTACACGGACGATAGAGTCTACAGACGAAGGGTTGACCGCCGAGCAAGCGGCATCAGCGCTCTTAATAGGTGTGCGAAATATCTCCCGAATATGGCTTCGATGCGACTCATAGTCCTCCGTCAGGGGTTGAGAATGGCGAAGCCCACATCACGGGGGATCTAATTACGAGCCTGTTTCGTGCGTCCACACGCGGGGCTGCCCCGCGAAGTAACGCCGCTCTGGACGTCGTATACGACTTTATCGCTCTCGTAAGTTTGCCCACACTCTTTCGGCACCAACGACCTCACGTACATTATCTCATAGATCGGGGTCCCTATATGGCGCCGCTCCGTCGATAAGCAAGTGCTTGCTCATCGGGAAGAGCACCAACAATACCTACAAAAGAAGGGGTTCTTTTAATCGTGCTAATTCATGCTTTTGAGGTTCGGTGTCGGTAATGTTATCTTATCTCTATCGGTTCTGTGGTGCTGTGTTGCTGTGCAGTTGCTTCTTGTTCCTCAAATACCATGCAGTGCGTCCTGGTCTGTGCGAAAGCACGGATCGAAAATGCACAAGAGGGATCAGAGAGGGAGAGCCGCTCGCGTTGAACCCCTGGGTATGTTTCAACTTTCAAGCTGTTCAAGTAAAAAGCAGACAGACGCCCACTATTCATGGGGATTATGTATCTCCACCGCCTTCTTTTGCCAAATTGCGCTCACTTGTACACCTTCATATGAAGGGTCTGGCCCCCAGGATAGTGAAGAGTGTGAATCCTCTGGCTCATTCAAGAACGCAGTGTGTGCGTACCCACAAGACCATCGTTGTGGTAAGCCCGGCCAAGGCTCTGCTGCAAGGCATGTCTACGGGCGTTCTTACACGAGATCATCAGGTCGTTGGGCTGCTGCATAGGGCGATGGCAGTCGTGCGATGGTGTCGTATGCTCCCATCACTGGCATCTCTATGAAGTTGTGGTTTCGCAGGCGTGTGCGTGAGTCCTTCGGGTTTGATGGAGCTGAAATTTGACCTCGTTGAAACCAGAAGCTATCTTATCGGTGCTTTTGGGCTGCTGTAATTGTTTTTTCCGGGGCCAGGAAATGAGTTTCAGTGGTATATGTGAACATGACGTCGCTGATGTGTACCAGCCTGCTTGAGGTTGGTTAGCATCAGCATCAAGCCAACCTAGTGCTTCGGATTCGCAAGAGAATCATCAGTCGTGACGATCTGCATGCGAGGCTCATTGCAAAGACAGTGGGCGATTGCTCTATGTTGACGGGGTGCAGTGCGAGGTCGAAGCTGGAGATCGAGATCGTCGTAGACACCATATCATCGTGGCTCGACAGTGCTGCATGTCCGAGCGACATTAAGGGGGACCGGTTCCCTGAGATTCCATAGCGCATGGGCAGGGTTCGGGTCCTGGAAACTGAAGTCGAGTTCCCGTTCACCCTTAATCATTCTACAGCGCCCCCACCCCATGCATCGTTCTTGGGCACATGTCGCAGTTCGGAACAGTTCCGCTGGCGCACTGACTCCTTCTCCGTGTCTTGAAGCTATGACGGCTCGTCACTCTGCTGCTAGACTGTTCAACTCAGGTTCACATGCACGGACACTTTGGCATGATGAGCATATCATGATCTCTCCTGTGGGATCAACTGCACACTTGTGGCAGTCCCCAAACTGAATATCCACTTCAACGAATATGTCCCAGTGGAACTGCAGCCTGAGCTCGGCTGGACTATCACGTCTTGATGCTCAACATAAATTGCTCGGACGTAAGCAGCTGCGTTAATTATCGATGAGTGGTTAGACTTTGGGTCCACGGTAATCATTTCTAAATTCCTGGAGTATTTATTCACCATCCATCCACTAGGTATGCGGTGTGGCAGGCGACTTCAGCCCTTCCCAAATGCCGCTGCCGACAACTCCGCGTTGTTTGATAGTATAAATGGTCTCTTCGAATCAACGGCGATCATTGCTGGTCCTCGCATGGTAATCAGTTTGTGGGCCGAGGAACCTAGGACGCGAGAGGGCACAATGAAGCAAGAACTGAGCACAATTCAGTTTGATGCCAGGCAGCTCACTTCCCAGTCGGTTAATTGGAGAAGAAGAGTCCGAAGCCGTGGCGGACTATAGCCGCAGTTTGAGCTCCAGAGTTCAAGCCGACTTAGTTCGAGAAATTTACGGTGGCGCTCAGCCAAACGCCACGTGGCTTCGATCGATCGCCGGAAAAGGAAAAGGCGGCGGGACCCCGCCCATCAGACGCTCGTTCTGATCGCGCGGCGCCGTGGCGGCCTCGCTAAATTCGCCGGCTGGCGCCGGGAGGTCAGTAAAGTGCCGTTTTGGCTGGGTAAAGTGCGTAAAGTACTTTACTGCGAAAAATTCACGGTAAAGTTCGTGAATTTTGTAAATTTGCCGGCCCGCGCGTAGCGCGGGACGCTCGGGCGCATTTACGGCGCCAAACGCACGCGTCCCCGCACTCATCTCGTGCTTTTCGACCAAATCTTCCTTCTGTCAGCCAACCCATGGTGAATAACCAGTAGTTTACTATGTAAATACACTGTTTCTGTAGCATCTACACTGAGGTTTACTGAGTGAACTAGATAGCAATAAAACAAGCCGCAAAAAAAATACTGTGACCATCCTAGCATCAACGGCCACTTACCCGCACTCACCTCGCACCAGCGCCAGCACTTCCCGCTCGCCCGTTGTGTCTGGGACGCGAGGCAAACGCTTTGGCAGAGGTTTACAAGATTTAGCTTAGTCAGCGTAAATTTCCTCAATTAACTTAACTTATCTTACTAGTGCACCTCGTACTTGAAGCTTAATTTTCACACCATCACCACATTCTCCGAACCCCCGACCAATGTTCCAGATGATATTTATGTATTATGTGCTCGAAGTTGAGTGCAACTGATCTCAAGATAAAACTACTGGACAGCACACCCTGAGATACAGTTTGTGGTCCCTACCCAACTGCAGCCATAGGTACAATGCTATGAAACCTTGAACGTTGCGTCCATGATAAACAACACTGAACTACATGTGAGAAGTGTGAAGGTCAGGTGGGGTGGAAACTCACCCAGCTTATCTTAGCATTTACACCATAGCCTCAGCGGGGGCATCGTCCGTAGCAAGTTTGTACAGCGGCTCCACCTATAGAGCGCGTCGGAAAGTCAGCTCCCTACACAAAGCCGATGAATATTGGAACGTAACTCACCCTCATGGGTTCACCTGGAGAACAACGTCGTCAGTAGAGTGCCAGAGACTGATGAGTAAAGAGATGCAGCTCACGCTTTTCCTGAGCAGGCGAGGCCTGAACAGTTGCAATCAAGATGGCGAGAGAGATAATGGGTATGAAGGTGAACTGCATTGTGAATTATCGAGGTCGATATGGGATGCAAATGATGGGGTACGCTGGTTAGCTGGGGCTCCCTTTTAGAATGTCTACGGTGGGCAAAGCCCGATGCATACAACTTGAACTTCTAATCTTGAGGTACAATTTCTGGGGCCCAGCGTTCAAATTCGCGCGACCTCTTCCATCAGAATTGGATAGAAGGAGCGGTCGAAGCTGGGGATGATTGAAAACGACGTCATGTCGAACTACCAATTACGAAAGCCCTGATGGACGCTTTGCTCCGCACAGTAGAGCTTCAGCTTTCCACCGGCACGTCCGAGTCATATCCGCGTTGTCTCGAGAGCTCTATCAGAACGGCACCTAAATCGTCTCAGAAGTTGGGGACAGCGGGCGTCAAAAATATTCTTCATGAAATCATCTGTGCGGTGCGCGGCGGAAATTCGTTATATCAAGTTTAGCTCCTAGAGGGAGCTCCTAAGGTGTCATCTCCCCACATTCGTATGGAATCATACCCAGAGTCCACTGGGGAGTCTGATCGGCAGTCAGTTCGGTTCGCAAGTTGAGGAATGGAGCTTGACGAACTATTGGTACTATACGTGCTTTGAACCTTGACTTCTTCCCGCAATAGCTGACGCAGTCATTACCGTTGATCTAATGGAGAAGCGGACCGAATGGCCAATCATGTGCGACAAGTTGCACACGGTCGACCGAGTACTATATCAGAACTCGATATGAATGTACCAGATACAATGGACGCATCGACTCCATTATGTTCGCTCAAGATCGTGCCATCACTCACCGATGTGATCATCTTCGTATTGCGCCACCTAGTGGATGGCCAACACGCTATGACCTATTTGTCCACACTCCTGAAAATGGCATCAGGTGGACAATGACATGTATGTCCTCGAGAGTCAGCAATAGTACGTGGCCAGGGAGTGATTACCCGTTGGGGTGCACACGCTGAAGATAAAAAACTGTCTTCCCGACAAAAAAGGGATCAAGGGTTTGTTATCGCGAGGGTTTCACGAGCCACAACACGCAGCAACACAGCCTGAAATCTCCCAAACCACCGTTGGGTCCCATATATAAGCAAGCAGAGGTCTACACCGTAAAATGCATGTACGAACGCTAGTCCACGATTTAGGCCCGGAAATGCTGCTGTACAGGGATCAATTGATCAATCCCGGCGAATTTCCTGACAGCTGCACTCGCCTGCATACTAATCGCGCGTTCAGTACCTCAGTGGCCACCGAGATCCCCGACGACGTCACGTTCCTGCTCAATCAATGTCGCTCCGCGAAAACATTTCGTACGATCAAAGGCATGTCGTTGTTGGGAGAAGTGGGCCTATGTAATACCCTTATCTGGCGCATATGGGAGGCAGAAAAGGCTAATTGGAGTGCCACTGCCAGTGTCAGACCCTGGCCCAGCGCGATAGTCTCCCGTAGGCAGATCAAAGTTTCGAACGAAGATAATCGTTCCTTCTCAACAAGCAGAACATTGACCTTGCGGTAAGCACGCGTGGCGTGTGGCGTGTGAATCCATTCGAAAGTGAAGTGTATAAGTCAGGAATCGGACTCGGATGAAGTTAACCTCATCCGTCTATCTTTCGGTTATTTCTCGAGGAGAGTGGAGGCAAGCTTTGGCGGCCTGTCTTATAGACGGCGGGCCAAGGGACAGAGAATTTCCACAGTCCGTGTCAAACCCACGGTAGGAGGCAAGTTTCAAAACCCACCTTATCATATCTCAAGGTTATCATCAGGTTTCCAGCTGACGACCGTCCTTGCTCATGGGCCGGATGATACAGATGGTGCGCTGGGCATTCGGATTGGACACCCCATCACAGCCGCGAATCTCGCCAGAGCTCTGGCTTGCAATATTCGAGCATGTCCCTCCGCGTCACATTCACGATGTGACTCTAACTTGCCAGGCGTTTCGCCAGTTGGCCCAGCCTTTTCTCTTTCGCTCCCTGAATTTCTGTCCTTACTCTCTGGACGCCCAGGGTAGGCGGTATCTTTCCAGACCCGATGCCCTCGAGCGCATGGAGCACAGACTCAGATTCTGTGCGTCTGACAGAATTCGACACGCCGTCCATGAGTGCAGATTCTATCCCCGTTATATCGTGGGCATGGTTCGGCACGGAGATGAATCTAGTGCCGACACAATGCTCAATACAATTCTTTGCGTTCTTCCCTGCTTCATAAACTTGCGGACCCTTGCCTTTCTGTTCGTGGATCTTAATCCCCTGCAGCTAGCACAGCTGTGCAAGATGCACCCTCTCGATACTCTCTTGCTCGGAAACTGCAGCACTGCACTTGTTTCCAATGCACCATCTTTACTGAAAGCGTCGAGGGTCCAGGTGGTCTCCGACAAAAACCCCACTTCAATCCCTCGCCAGTTGAGTCTTTCGGTCCTCGACCCACATCATCTACAATCGGTTGCTTTTATCAACGTCCACGCAGTGGGACACTTTCTAGAGGAGGTGGTTGCCCTCAATGTGCTGCCCTCCTTGCGATGCCTGTCCATCCCTTCATCTGCACCCTTGCTCCGCGACCTCGTTGCTCTGCTGCACAACCTTCCGGCCCTCCAAGAGCTGACATTAACGAAGACAGCACATAGCTGGTCGCTTACATGTGATTTCGGGACCATCCCGACTCCCAACTTCGTCAATTCCTTGTCCAGGTTCCACGGACCTTACCAACTCGTTTCCAAGTTCGTTCAGGGGCGTACCTTGCGTGAATTATCCATATGGAATGGTCGCCCTTCGGACGAAGAATGGTTCATGCGGCCTGCTCAGGTACAATCTACGCTATGTAACTCCCGCGAGGCCATTCGCAGCGTCGAGGTCGTGGAACTTAGCGTCACTTATCTCGAGGAAACTGTGCTCGCCACAGTTTGCTCCCTGTTTCCGCGCCTTAGATCACTCCATGTTGACGTGAGTCAAGGACTGCATGTCCACGCGTCGGTAGTGTCGTATACCCTCGAGGTGTGCCCAGCTTTAAATCGACTCTGCCCAGGTCACCTTATCTTGACATATAGGCTCTCATGGAAAATCTGATTGGGTCCAAATTTCCATCAACAATAGAAAAGCTTCGGATCAGTTCACGAGCACGGGGACACCAGCTCAGCCAGCAAGAGATGAATAAATATACCCTCTACCAGCATCGGCTTGTAGAGTCATTTCCAGGGCTGTCATTTGTGTCTGTGGACGATACCGACTTGAATATGTCGTGGCTATCACCGTGCGTATCCTCCCCTCTCCTCCTACAAAGATATCGGCTTACCTGATGGCGGCCTTCCTGTCTTCCAAAGCTGAGTCACGTCGGCTGTAATCTCCCATTTTATTGGTCGAGATAGAGTTTCGCGCCTGTTCATACTTTATGCCCAACTTACTAATATCCCGTGCACCAATAGTTTATACCGGTCCTCGATGTCATTAGGACCATGCACATATATATGTTTTATCGATTATTCCCGGTTCCTAGTCTACCTACTCCTCATCTTCTCCCCGCTCGATCTCCTCCACTTCTTCCTCTCCGCCAGAGTTGTCGTATATCGTCCACAGCTCGTTCGCTAGATTTTTTATGTCGTCGTCTTCTATACCCATGATTATGCCATTTTTTCTCCGGGCGCACCCGTCAACAAATTTCGCGTAGCTGCAAATTAGGCTCGCGGTAGAAGGACCAGTACTCAGCGCGGAGAACATGGCGGTTGAACGAGGTCGCGCGCTGAGTATGGGCGGAAAGGACGACGGAAGGGGATATGGTGGCGCCTCGGTTCTGGGCGCGTAGGATGAATGAGTGGGTGTAATGAACATAATGGTGAGAGGGGAACCTTGCAAGGAATGGCTCTCGCAGCGACACCAGCTCACACCAGTCACTATACGTTTTCAAATGGTCTGCGGAGAATCCCCGCGTGACGTCTCTTCGTGCGAATGGAGCTTGCGCCTGCGCAATGTAACGATTAGTCTATGTAGATACCGCCGTTATGTTGGTAGCGAACGTACCGGAGAAAACGATGACAGCGTTGAGAAGTTGAATAGATTACGACTGAAGGCGTCAAGAGGTAGCGGAAGGGAAGCAGGGAGTATACCACTCAGTTCACCAAACCGGGAACCTCGGCGCCAGTTGAGCTGAGCACCAATGCTGGATAAATCGTCGCCGCTGTTTTTAAGTCTATGATAGATGCAACTCGAGTCGCGTTATAGAGCCTATCGGGTGATAACTCACCGAAGGGGGAGCGTCGATGTCTCCATATGGGCCGAAACTATGGCGGAGACGTGATACATGCTGTCACGCTGGGCGAATGATATGTCGGTGATGGGATGAGGGGGAAGAAAGACCTTACATCAAAGTTCAGTTCGCCGCGCCAAGAAGCTTTTGCCCAGTAGGATGGATGTTGAAGGGGTATGTTCATATCTGACAGCTCGTTCAAGTTGTACAGACACATCGCATCATTGAGGGCCTTCTTCAGTTCGGAAGACTGCGTTCAAGCCAACACATCAACTCTTGATGGCTGGGTCGAAAGGCCCGTAACTTACCTGTCCAACGTCAAGATCAGCTGGCAGAGCGTTCGAAAGTAGGTCAAAGGTCAGAATGGGAGCTTTCCGGTACTCGTCGCGGAACGTCGTTAATAACGAGCTGGTGAATGAGCCAAAGTTGGTAGTCTCGTGCACTACTTGCAAACCCTGGAAGGTCACCAGTGAATATATTTATGGACTACGATGAGGTTGAGATGGCATGCACACCTGAAAATTGTTGCAATCCTCAACGAGAAGCCTGAAGGCACCATCCATCAGCTCGGTTTCCTTCACATGCGCGTCAAGCCGAAGTGCCGGGTCCATAAAGTGTTGAAACGAACTTCGTTGTAACGCTGATATAGCTCTTGGCCAATATTCCAGTCACCCTCCGCAGTCTCCTGCGTGTCTGGTACCATCTGCACCGTCTTGGGGTCGAAAAACACGCGACTGAAATCTGACCAGTACCTGATCTTCGCGTCTGCAGGTGTGTCTTCCGGGTCGTCCGAGTGCTCGTCTTCGCCTTCCTCAAGCCGGATGTGATACTCACTCGGAGGAACGGGATCCTGGTTGTGCTGAACGACCTCTCCTCCCCTTCATGTTACGACTTGAGGACGAAAGTGAGGCCAATCTACTTATATAAAACTCACCAAGTCGCAGCTGCCGCTTGATCCTCCTCAGCATTCCTAAACTTGGCAAGGGTTCCGAACTGCGCTGCTCAGTGATATCATCAGCCCTGAGCACCCCAGTCTGTTGATCGCCTACATTTGTTGTCGAAAGCAAGAAGTCTAGGACAAAGTGTTGGGTTGCTCTTCGAGATGCAACCCGCACGTCATACAATGTGCAATTCTCGTGCGATCAGATCGACGCACATGATTGTCTCGTCCCTCCTTGAAGGATATATCATGATTCGCGATGGACTCGTCCTCGTCACCGTAAGTGAAATAACTCTCTTGAGCGTTCCAGAAGTGAGTGCCGATGTAATTAGCGAGAGAACCGGCCTGGATGTATATGATCTCCCTCATGGTGCATCAGTCCTTGGTGGTCTGAGTTCAAAAGCGCGTTCTGAGTAAGTCACAACTTCCGAGTCTGGCTTCCTCGAGGCTTTCAAACCGTTCTTTCATTTCTCCATCTCTCGCCTCCGGGATCTAACGTCTTATTGTTTCTACACTTTTAGGTGCTAAAACAAAAAACGCATATCTTTACATACTACGATTGCATCGTGGCTGACAGTTATGCATGTACATCGATTGGTGCGTACGGCGCGAATGCTTCTTTTAACAGAATCGCACAGAACAACCGCACAAGCACGAGGTTTTAGTTGATTTCGATCAACCTTTCACCTGGGCCAGTACTAGCGGGTCGATTAGAAAAAATCGCAGTTGCGCACAGGACTCAAGTAAGTGCTTTTTTGACTTGTGTTGCGAATGAGTAACTGCACGATGAGCGCTTCAACCGTATGCCCCGATGTCTGATCGCTGACAGATCGCGACTTCTAAACTACTTCTTTGAATATGTATTGTACTGCGTGCAGCTCCTCTTCGATCGCGGACAACACAGGTAGCCCATGATAACGGTCACATCGAGCAACCATGACGCAACGTTAACTCGGGGGCAACCCGGTACCGTGCTAGGTAAGCGGTCATCTTCGTCCACCTCGCCTTGGGGTTGCGGATCGGCATTGGCCCATTACCTGACTTGAAACGGTGAGCACTGTGTTACTTATGATGGTTGTCTTATTGGCCTTTCAGGTTCCTAAAGCATCCAAGGGGTGCAATTTTCGAGAAATTTCGGAGTCGGTCTGCGTAACTTATAAAGTTGTTCGGCTCTGATCCTTGCAGCCACATGACTCCGAAAGAAGTGAGCCAACAAGATTGGAAGGAACCAGGTTATGCCAATATTGTGCAGATTGAACGTCCAACTCTGAACTTGAACCTAGCCTGCAAAAGTGGCAGCTGGCAGCAGGCAGCTGGGAAAGTTGGGCGCTGAATTTATTATGTACATGACTGTGTAGCACGATGTGAGAGCATCAGTCTGAGCACCGGTGTCATGAGAAGGTGCAGACCAGTTGTTACTTGTTACTAAGTTGTTAGTAGTTTGCAGTGGTCTGGGTCGCGGTGGCTTTTGTCGCGTCCTGGCCTGCCCTAGAGTTGTTGCTGGGCAAATGTTCGTGGCGAGACCAGGTTTGACTTCGGTCGTTATTTTCGCGACGCGAGTGCTCACCAAGCTCTAAGCCATGTCGATAGTGATGCCAGTCCCAGAGATGATTGATCTCACCCAGGACATTGACGAGCTCGACGTGATCGGATCATCTCGCTCTAGCACTACTGTGGTTGAGGATTCGCCACCAACCCTAGCAGTTGTCAAGGCGGGGACCAGCATACGACTATCTATGCGTCCACGCAATTCACTGGCAGGAACTAATACCGATGAGCAGACAAACGGGAAACGCGTTCGAACTTCGTCGTTATCGGCTTTGGCACCTGCTGAGAAAAAACAGAAGATGCAAGTCAAGAAGGCGGTATGTCGCGTCGTACTATGATCAGATAGCTTCAGGGTACTCACATCCCTCAGAATACGATTGTGATCAATGCGAAAAAGATCCAACTGGAAGCGGCGAGAAGACGATGGCTCCACCGCCATCGCGACCTTTTCCAACCGCTCCTTCCGTCTACCGCGTTTTTTGACAACCTACGGAAGGAAGTCGACGAAATGGGAGGCAAGGCTGCATATGTCCCGTTTCACGCCCTGACAGTTCAACCCGAGCTGATCGAGGGAGGAGAAATGAAGGATTACCAAGTATGTCAATTTTTGTTGTGAGTCGGTCAGAAAATTTTACCTGCTCTTAAGCTGCAAGGACTCGCGTTTCTTGTCTATATGCATAAAAACGGTGCGTGACAGTATGTATGTGTCTTCATCAATTTACCGTGGAATATAGGCATAAATTGTATTCTGGGAGATGGTGAGTGTAACACGTTTGATGTAGAGATGCGTCTCCTGACTTTTCAAAGAAATGGGTCTCGGAAAAACACTTCAGGTGTGTCCATCCGTTTCTCATTAATGGCGTACTGACGCGTGCCCAGACGCTATCCCTATTTGCGTGGATCAAGGAGAACGTTCAAGGTAGGTATATCCCCAGTTCCATTTCGCGCTCTCTTTACACGTATTGGCAGGGACGCAAGATCCCCATCTCATTGTCTGTCCTCTATCTGTCCTCTCATCGTGGCAAAATGTGAGTATACTGTTATTGTAGTGAACTTCGTCGTCAAACCCTTGTGTAATCCAGGAAGCTGCCCGTTGGCTTCCTTCTTTCCGCGTCCTCCGCTTCCACGGAACGCAGTCCGAGCGAAGCCGCTTGAAAAATAGCGTCAGGCTTGATGAGGAAAAATTCGACCTCGTCATCACTACGTACGAAGCATTTGTCGCGGAGGACAGCTGGTTCAAGACTCGCAGATGGTACTACTGTGTCCTCGACGAAGGCCACAGGATCAAAAACTCGGATACGAATTTGTCGGGAAAAGTGCGCGGTATCGGCGCGTTGCATCGGCTCAGTATGTCTTACCTTACCGCGCTGCGCAAATTCGGGACTTACGCTTTCCCCTTACCTCATCCTTTAGTCCTCACCGGTACACCGGTTCAAAACAACCTCGTCGAGCTCTGGGGTCTTCTGCACTGGCTTTACCCCACGGTCTTCACGCCCCCCTCCGAACGTCTCTTCCATGAGTCCTTCGACCTCTCGCGAGGTTCCTACTCGATCCCATTCCTTAAAGCTGCGCAGGAACTCCTCGCGGTTGTTATGATACGCCGGACGAAATCGAGCGTTGAGATTAACGTGCCACCGAGGGAGGAGCTGACGCTGTTTCTCCCGATGACAGAGGCGCAGCGATTCTGGACTTATAGGTTGCTCACGCGGATGGATACGCTTGATTTACAGGACATTTTTGCAGAGGGGGTTAACCAGGGGGAGGGAAAGCTGGACGAGGGGAGGAGAGAAGTGCTGTCGCATATCGCATCTGAGATCAAGCGCGGTAGCTCGAGCGAGGGCGGGAAGGATAACCGTAAGATGATTTCTGTGCACCGCGCGTGTCTTCCTGCTGATACCTATCAGGATGGAAGAAGCTCATGAACCTGTTGATGCAGCTCCGGAAAGTCTGCGATCAGTGCGTCTACCTCGTCATTCGTCTGGTTCGCCAGATATACTGATTAGTTGCGATTGATCCTAGTCCGTATTTGTTAAAAGATGCATCTCCCTCCCCATTCGTCATTGGCGAGCATGTTGTCGCTTCGTCGTCGAAACTCATCGCAATTGACAAGCTTTTGGCGGACATTCTCCCCAAGGGTGAAAGGGTGCTTATATTTTCTGTGAGTCTCTACCTCTCGAGTTATTACTCGTGCCCTGACCGACAAGTTCTACACTCGTGTTAGCAATGGACCAGGCGAGTTAAGCCAGCGTAGCATTTGATTATACCCGCTGACGATTCTACGTCCTGCAGCATGTTAGATCTCCTTGAGGACTTCATGGAGTTACGAGCTATTCCGTATGCGCGACTTGACGGTGGAACGTCAAGGCCCCGTCGCACACTTGATATTAAACTGGTGAGGGGGCTCATATCCTTTGTCGTGTTTCTAAATGTTCACCGACCCCCTCAATCCATTAGTTCCAGCAAGAAAAGTCCCGTGCGTAGCTGGTGTGTTATAGGATGCCACAAATGCTGATCGTATCGTGTTGGCATTTCAGCATATCAAGTCTTCCTGGTCTCGACGAAAGCTGGGGGGTTAGGTGAGAGCGCTTGATTCTCTTACTCATCGACGTACCTGATATCGATGCCTTGATAGGTATCAACCTAACGAAGGCCTCTACTGTCGTAATGTGTGACTCCGACTGGAATCCACAGGTAAACCGCGTTGTTTCGCCACGCTTGCGCCCGTACACGAGCTGAGAATATTGACCAGAATGACCTCCAAGCCATAGCGAGAGCACATCGTATTGGACAGACAAAAATCGTGAAGGTATCGCAATCTTTGTATCGTTTGGTAAGGCACCACAGCCCTAATATCTCACTGCGTTCAGGTGTACCGTCTCATTTGTCGAGGAAGCGTCGAAGACCAAATGCTCGACCGCATTCGCCGGAAGCTGTTCCTATCGTTAAAGGTTATGGGGTCTGGGGAAACATCTTCAGATGACAGCAAGGAAGCGCAGCTCGGCACCAGCGAGCTGATGGACATTCTGCGAAAAGGGAGCAGTGCATTGTCCCGTTCCGAGGATGGGATGAACCTCGCGCGCTTTTTGGACGCGAATATCGAGGAAATCATTGGGGACTCGCGCGAGAAGGAAGACGTGCGTGATGCTAAGATCAAGCAGGAGCTAGGCAACGACACAAACGACGAACCTGTGGACGATAAGCTCTTGCTCGACGCCGAGGAGGAAGAGCGAAAACTTCTAAGCGGCATCGCACAGGTCCAGAGCCGGCTCTTCGAAGGGAAAGTCGTCGCCCGTTCTCAGAACAATCGCCAGATCGCGGACGAGTGGCAGGAGCTCCAAAAGCGCGCTCGGGTAGACCGAACTGTGGTGGTGGACGGCATTACCGTCATTGCGGCACACATGGGACAGAGCATGGTGAGTCCTTGAATTTTCGTCTGCTGTCGACGCATTGATGGATGGTTGTCAATTGAAGCCCGTTGATGAAGCTGCGACACCGAAGAAGAAACGCGCGAAGTCGAAGCATGAGTCTGAGGATTGGTGCATATACTGCCGTGATGGCGGTGAAGTCGTTGTGTGCAACTCATGCCCCAGAGGTGAGTCAACAACAACCTCTCCAGACCACATCTGACGTCAAGCCTTTCCAATCGCAGTTTTCCATGGGAGTTGCCATGGGATGACGCCGGCTCAAGTTCGTCGAGCGATGTCGCCCGTGTGCAGTCAGCACAACTGTACTACGTGCAATCGGACAACTGCTGAAGCAGGAGGGATGCTGTTCAGGCTCGTAAACGTTGACTAGATGAACGGTATTGGCTGACTTAGAACTTGAATTTTGACTTACAGGTGCCAGACGTGCCCACAAGCTTTCTGCGAGGACTGCATGCCGGGCGGTGAGATCGATGCTATTGGGGATGTGCTTCCTGAGTTGTGCGTGTGTACCTGTAACATGTTATCGACCCGTGCTAAGCCACCAACAGCGTCGTGCTCGGATATGGTGCAACATCGACGGCCTATTATATCCGATGTCATGATTGCCATGCGCATTGGAAGGCGCATCCGGAGGCGTGGAAGGAATGGGAAGTAGAGATGAAGGAGACGGAGGAGAAATTGGCCAAGTTACAGTCAGCGGAGTGATCTACAGCCTGATGGGCCGATAGATTTTTGTTTCATGCATCGTTTTTTCGGCTTTGTTGATATACTAACCCTTCATATAGTGCACACGTACCTGTATCTTCTACAAGCATAGTACTGTAGCATTGTAATTCATCGTTTTGTGTGGACTCAGGAGCAGATCTGAGACTTTGAAAACGGATTTGGTGGGGGTCGCTTTTGATTGCTGCTCTGATTTATATTTTTTCTGGTGCTGCGATGCACGAAGATGTGGCAATCAATACGGCAGTCTGACAATAGATAGTCCATGAAGGGCCTCGTGACTTGTCCCCGTCTCAGGCCGTCTGGACGCCCACGCTATATAAGTCCGGCGCCCATGCATCTGGATTCGAGAACGTGATCGTGTTGTTGTTTCCAGGAAGGAATCCTGCGAGGCTGACGAGATATCCACTGTACAAGATATCCCAGCTCTGCAAAAAAGCTGCCTTTAGAAACGTTCTTCCCCCTTTAAAATTCGACCACGCACCTGCCCCGAGATCGGCATCTGCACCTGCACTGCATCACCCCCGTTGACGCTCACCCATGCGTTCCGGCAGTTGGAGCACGCAGTATTGGTGAACGTGTAGTCTGCATTGATGTAATCTATCGAAACGAGCTTCGTTCCGCCCGAGGCTCCAGCGACGCCAGTGAACGTCAGGGTCCCACCCATGCCGATATAACCAACTATGGTGGCAGTGGAGTTAACGGTACGAGCGGCAGCTCCGCCGGCGAGCACGTTCGATGAGGATGCAGCAGGATAGGTTGTGAATGACGGTGCCGGTGCCGGATAGGTGTTGGATAGCTTCAGAACGAGCGAGCCGTGAGCTGCGACAGTGGCAGTATACCTGTTTCCCGGACAGGGTGTTAGACAGTTCGAAGGTGCCCCACGAAGCTAATACCTACTCTACATCGATCTCTCCAAGATCGTCTCCGGTCCAAAGATCTGTCGCCTGAGCCGATGCGAGACCAACATCCGCAAGGTTGATGCTCAGAGATCGGGAGTTATTTTGCCAATTAATCACGACTTTCCACTGGCGTTAATTTTTGTAAGATAGCGCAACATGACACCCACCTGCAACTGTCGAGCCATCAGACAACGGGCCAGCCCATACGTCGTTGTCATTAGTGTACCGTCTTTTGAAGCCTATGGATTTCCCGAATGCATCTTGCTGGAAGAAAGCAGCGCTGTTACCACGACAAAGGAATATATCATATCAAGAGTTAGACACACATACATTCAACGCGATAATTCTCGCATTCTTCAGAATCGTCAATGTCGATGCAGCGGGATTGGTCAAGTCCGTGGAGACTAGCAACGGGGATCTGCCAGAGACAAAGTTAAGCGAGGGCAGTCAAAAGGTTCGTCAACGAAGCCTACTTCGCAGCAGCCCAGAACGCAAAATGGCTCTCCTGCTCTGCGACAGTCAAACCGACGTTGCCAACCTCAAGTAGGTCGAGATCGTTCCACGCTCCAGGTCCAGCAAAGCCAGATACCGGAACGAGTTGATTCAGGATACGGAAGATATTATCCCAAGATGGCGGGGGGCCAATGTCGTTCCTGAAAGAACACTTATGAGTCCGTATATATGGAATGGACAACACAATGGATATAGCATCTGCGGAAACAGAGCACATACGATATCCTCCAGGAGTTCCCAACAGCAGGTGCCCAGCGTGCAGGGTCTTGCACACCCCATTCGCAGACGGAGAACACAACAGGTCGACCAGTGCTCGCTAGGGCATCGCGCATGGCAGTGTAGTGAGGCTATGGTATGGTAGAAGGACCCAGGTCAGTGGCGAAGGCTTAGCAATACACTCTAAAGATTTCAGGTTTACCTCTTCCTCAATTGGCGGATAATCGTCCACGAAATCCGTTGAGTTCACTGCATAGCAGTTGTCGTACTTTCGGTCGGGCCGCGACAAATTGAAATACCACATAACTAAAAGACAGTGCTGCGTACCTTTAGATAGTCCGCTCCCCATGAGGTGAACGTATCCGCATCTGATAATTCATATCCAAGGCTACCCAGCCAATGCGCAGTCCCGCCGACGAAATCGCACGAATAGTATCCCCTGCAGCACAGATGTGCTCTCAAACTCCCCTGGTGCGCAAAAATAAATGACACGTACGCATCGCTGTAGACTCCAAATTTCAACCCAAGATCATGGACCGACTGCGCAAGTGCAGGGATCCCGGAAGGGAATCGAGTCGAGTTCCATGTAAAAGTACCCGACGATGTGCGAGCAGTGCCTTGCCATCCGCAATCACTACGGGGGTACCAAGTGTGTCAGCGTCCAGTAGACCTTGGTGCAATGTGGTTACGGGGACTATACTCACAGATTGAAATATTCGTATCCGGCATCTTTGAGCCCTGTGTCAATGAGGTTTTGTGCAGCGGCTCTATATTGCTCTTCTGTGGTATCGCATCTAATCGTTAATAGAGCTCATATCAGCGCTTGGAAGCACAATTCGCAAAACTACGGAACCGACAGGAAAGCGTTGTAAGGATTCCACCCCATAGCGGGTGTCCTCGCTAACTGGTTATTCAGGCTCACGGCTGTCCCAGCCATGGCGACCGCAGAAAATGCGAGGCGAGATAGGCCGCTTGATGAACGCATGGTATCGTCAATTGAGCGTAGCTTTCCTAACGTTGGGCAAGGTCTGCTGTAGTTCTCATATATGATAGCAATCTGCGGGTATGGCTGACCACGAGACCTGTCACGGTGGGACTACGATGATCTCTGCGACGAGCGCGGGCCGTGGGGAGCTTCGTGGGTCCTATGACCTCCGAGCTTCTCTGTTTGACATCATCTGAGCGGTCTCCGCGCGCGTGAATGCCACAGTGACCTCGCGGGGAGTGTTTGTGGGACAAGCGGCCCGACGACGATCGTGTTGATTTTCCCATGAATGCTGGCTGGAGGGACTTCTGAGCAAAGTTTGTATTGTAGCTAATCATGAGAGGCTCCGGGACTCGGAGGCTACTCCGGCTAGCGTACGAGCTCCCATTACTTTGGTATCTGCCCACACAGCCCTGGTCACGCTTTTAATTAACCAAGTTCGGCCTCTCAGTCGCGACTCAGGGGTTCTCTGGCGCATGGAAGGCATCCGAGGATGACACCACAAAAAGGTGCTGCCGGAACAGCTCCTGACGTGTGGACCATGTAGAACTTGAGGACTTACTGGGATGACCACAAGCACAATGACGTGCCTTTGGGACTGGTATGCGGGCAAAATCATCTAGGAATAAGTGATCAGTGTCCCATGGATTGGCTGAGGTACCCGATGGAGAATTTTACAGTACATACCCAGGTGTGCATGTACGCTTCGCAACACGCGATGACCAGGTGCCGCATACCCACCACAAGCTAACTTCCTCTTTGGGTTTCATCGTTGCGTTGCGTGGGTGGTCCCGTAACCCCAGTGGGTGGGTTTGGAATGGGAAACGGCCTGGAATGGCTCGATTCGACCCCCAGCGCCATCACCAAGGGACATGGAGTTCGGAGGAGTTCGAGGAGGGTGACCAAAGCAGGGCGAGACCAGCAGTGCCGCAGGCCCAAGACCGAGGGATAGCTCTGCACTTTGCAGTTGTCCTCAACGAACGAGAGGTTTTCCAAATGCAGCATCTGCTTGCCTGCTGCTCGTGCGTCTTTTAGATCGCTAGGTTCGATATCGCAGTCAGCTTAATGGAGCAAGGTGGTTCTCTCTTTCGATCCATATGCGTCAAAAGCGAATCGTTGTCTGAGATGCGGAGCTGCTGCATGCATATTAACGACAAGAAAGAGCTCACGTCATGTGGTTTATATGTACCGATTCTTCGGGCCTTGGGTAAGGCATCAGAGCATGGGATGCATGACGCAGATACGAGGCGCAACCGAGCAAATCGAAAGCATTTGTTTACGTATGTTTACCAAGGGCTTTTGAAATCAACAATACCAAACTGATAACTCATTCCCGACGAACCTTAATTGCCTTTTGTTCGCCATGCATCATCAAGGATTTCCCCAACTTACCAGTGGTTATCGCGGTCGCCTCGTTGAGGGTTCTACCACTGTGGCCGATTTTTCGCTTGACCCTGCAGCTAAAGTCAACTTCTCTAACGAGAATACTCGTTAATATCCCCCTGATCCGCGAAAAACATTCCAACCCATTGAACCCAAGCACCATCCGCATCGGTGATTTCGATTCCAGAAATATCCCTCCTCTCCAGAACTTTATCCGGTCGCCCCGCGAGCTATGGCAGGATGGTGACAATTAACTCTGCAAATGCTACTACTCTGAGAGGGTTCTTGCATAGTACCTTTGCTCAAGGGGTGCTTATCGCTCGGTCCACTCTGTATCCTTTCTTTCTGGCTGATATAACTCAAACATTTGTCCGGTCATTATGAGCAGTGCAGGAGTTAACTTCTCTCACGATGTCCTCACCGGCGCAGTTGTCAATACCTGTGGCGTGCGCGTGAGCCAGTATGGACATGTCCGACCCTGACTAACCTGAAGAAAACATCGCGGAGGTGATGAGGAAGATGATGATCCGCATATTGTTGAGAAGCAAGGAGCTAAGATTGTTGCATTCAAGCACAACCCCGAAAGTTCGAGGCAATAGGGAATAAATACCATAACTTAATAGATACGGGCATAAATACACCAATAAATAAATACCACCCGACACGAGCAAACCAACCAACCAACCAACCAACCAACCAACCAACCAACCAACTACAGTCTCTCCCCCCCCCGACTACGACGACGGAAGCGACTCAAGGATACAGAAGGACCTACTCGCGGGGCCTCTAGTGACAAAGTCATTCAGCTAATCTCGAGGAATGTCAGGTGACAATACCTGTGTCCATGTACCATTGAAACCGCTGTTGTCATGCCCGTCGTTATTGACCGTTGCGCCAGTTGAGCGCGGTGCAACTTGACTATTAACAAAAACATTGATCCGATAATTCTTCTTTACATAGTGTTTGATGATGGTTGATCCTCCCCGAGCAGAAGGTGCCGCGTCCTGACTGTCATGCATCGGAGAAGGTGGCTCTGAATTACTTGAAATATCGCTGATGGCGTAAAATGACGAGTCTGCTAAAGATATACCCCCGGTACTTGCGCGGCGCTGCCTCGGCATATCGGGAGGCACTTCAGGATCGAGGCGTTTGGCAAGATCGTGATAAATGGATTGAAGTGAACTTACTCGCTTCCCTTGCGCCGTTATTTGAAGTGGCGTAAGCTTGCGAAGGACCGGTCGCGGTGCCTATTCCTCCATATATAATATCCCGCACGGCGTTCCATACACGGAGCGCCAGCTGGACTGGGATGCCGGACTCGCTTCGACGGGTTGTGACCGACGGCTGTCTCTGAAAACGACATCATTACAGGGAGTCTAGGTGCCCGCGCTGGACGTACCTTTGGCATTCTGGAGGTGAGAGTGCAGAAACCAACTAGGAGATGCTCTCTTTAAGACGTTTAGCGGGTACGAGATTAGGGGTGCTAGATCATAAATAGGTACGAGAGTTTGATGAGAGGCCTGAAGGCTGGAGACGCTTTTTCATAACGGCGGTTACACGTGTCGAGGGGATGATCCGCGGTATAAATGCTGGTGCCATCCACCCTTGCCATAATATCCCGCTCTTGCGGATGCTTGCGCGCGGTCGAGGTCGCACCCCACGATGCTAACAGCTCGAGGGACGACATTATCAGCCAAAAAAGGACCGTGATTCTGATCTTTTACGTGAGGATTGGCGCCCTAGGCGACGAGTTTTACCGCTCGTCGTAATCACAGCGTAAACACGCAATGAGTAATTCGGGGGAAGACCGAGAGATTGGCGCGAATAGCCGTATGGTGTCGCAAGGATGGTTTTCCATCGATTCCGTCGTCGATACCGTAGATCTTGGAATCACAAAGCGTTCCAAAAGGTCGCCTTAACAATGAGACCAATCGCATCGTGCCAGGAACTAAAGGCTGACAATTGTGATGGCTTGCTCGAAAAAACTGACCGTGTAGTTGATGCCGATGTGAGTGGGCTTGAGACTGGGCTCGGCCGGCGTTGTACAATTGCGCTCCCTTTTCTCAAACCGACTCGTCGGCATCAAGCAGGTTTAAACACGCGACGGGATAAATAATGACCTTCCCCAGGGAGGCATCTCCCTCCGATCGAATGTTACTCACCATAAGTTGGTCTTGCACGTTTTCGAGGCTTTGAAGCTTCTTTTATTGGTGAACAGTTACCGAGATTAAATCTCATCGAGCTCTCTTGTGGCTTCGGACCGGGGAGGCTACTCATAAGGACCTCCGACAGGACTCGACTTACCTTAGCTGGAGGCACCAATGCCTCGAGGCCTCAAGCTGAAGTCCGCGCGGTCAGTGTGGCAGATCGAAGGGGATGAATATGATCGTCAGCTGAAACCCAACTGGGATGTATAAAGACCGACGTACCCCCGAAATCAAAAGGCGTTCTAATATTGAACAGATTGAAGGCATGCATTTAATATCTTGATTAATAACTTGAAGTGCGAATGCATCGTGCCCGTTTCACATTTGCCCTATCAGATCCTGCATGTCCGTTCGTAGGACCCGCTTGGCTTGGACATAGATGTAGGTGCCACCTTGGCATAGTTCTGTTTTCTGCTTAATCACCAACTCATGGCCCACGACGTGGCGTTTCACCGTGCGACCAAAATAACTTCCGTCATCGAACATTGTTGGTTTGCTCGTGGTGCTGAGGTGATCGTGAGGACACGTCATTTCTGCGCTGAACAGCTGCTGAGGAGATAACCAGTCAATATTGAAGAACATTCGAGTAAGTCTTACTGCAGACCCGTTAGAGATGGAAAGTTCGTATACTGAGTTACGCGTCTGCTTCCGTTCCTTCGAGCCGTACAGCTACAGGGCTCGTTTCTGAAAGTGATTTTCGAGGCGCAAATGCGTCTTTCACACACCCGAGACGCAAGTAAACAGGAAACAATTTGGGGCTCAATGGGATATGGTCGCCACCTGTGACTGTCACGAATGTCACACAAGGATGCGGGCTGGGAGCGGCCGTCGCCGTGAACCAAGCCTACCACTTACCACCGCCATGACCCAAACACTCTCGCTCACAACGCAAGTATAGTCGGCCAATAATACTGCAAACAAATATAGCCGGTGTCGCAAGTACAGCATTTTGCTGTGTTTCAGCGTCGTTCCGTGTGGGAGGTCGTTGGCATGTAGGAGACTCACCGGGCAGTCCTTTCTTCCAGATCACACAGACAAGCGCCGTCGATGACCAGCAAAGCGAGTGGGAACCTGACGCCTCATGCCTGCAATGTCGAGGAGAGTGAGAGGACCGACCTGATTCCTTCTCGCCTGCAGCTTCTTGCCAGATTTTACAGCCAGATTCGGGAAATGTCGGTGAGTCACTTGGTCGTATCTTCAGCTTATTGCGAGGCTGTACAAACAACCCGCGCCAAGACCGATATCATACTGGAGTATAGGAGTCATCATCTATTAGTGTTGAGGTCTCAGTCTCCAGTGTGACGTTTCTAATTCTGCTCTACATACAAGCGCTGTGAATCTAATTTCCAATTGGAAAATTTGGTTGTCCATCGTCGGCATGCGCGACCGTCTTCACGATCAGGATTCCCTTGCCCACCAGTATCACACCAACACGACGCGCTTCTCATCTTCGCGTGCTGCAGAGATGGTAGCGACCTTCGCACCAGACCGGGTTCTTCAACCGCGTGCGTACTAGTGCCAACTGTCTCCGTGTCTCCCCGTGACACCCCAGTATATAAATCTCGGGGTGCTCACAACAAAATGAAAACGACACCACCTGGCATCGAGACACCGCTAACTGACATCGTCCCGTTTTCTTCCGTTCCTAGCTGTTCCTTGCATCGCCCTCGCATCTCTTCCCCCTTCTTACCTCTCTGAACCACTCCTCCACCCCACCCTCCCCGGCCTTGAAAATGACGATCGTACTTACTCCCTACTGGTCGAATGGCGAGCAGAAGATCAAGGTTGAGCCTCAAGGTAAGGTCGATCAACTAGTCACTCGATCGCTTCTGATTCGCATCTTCTCGTTTCTTTAAATTGCTTCCAACGTTGCAGCTCCACCCCCACCCCCACAAGGACTTCTCCCACCAGCCTACGCTCACGCCGTGCATGCCGAGCGATCCCTCCAGCAGCTCCGTTCCAAAACCTCACCCATCGAGAAGAACATCTTCCTGTCTCAACTCAAGGATGCGGACCTGAACACATTTTACAAGCTCTGCTTAGCCAATATGTCGGTACGTCACTCGTCGCGTAGTTCATCGCGACGTAGTTCACGCTGAACCGTTTTGGCGACGGCAGGAGATAACGCCACTTATATATACACCTACTGTCGGAGACGCATGCTTGCAGTTTTCGCAGAATTACAGACGACCGGAAGGTCTGGTACGTTCTTTTTTCGTCACTTGCCTACAGGAGTGGTTCCAACTCCACCTCCAGTTTATCTCGATCAAAGACAAGGGCAAGATTGGCTCTATCCTGCGAAACTGGCCGCGCCTGAACGAGGCGCGCATTAGCGTTGTCACTGACGGTAAGCCTGCCGTCACATACGCATGTCCTCACAACTGAAGATGGTCATTTGTCTCCCTCATTGCAGGTTCGCGTATTCTTGGCCTCGGAGACCTTGGCGTCAATGGCATGCCTATATCCATAGGGAAGCTCTCGCTCTACGTTGCTGGTGCTGGGTGAGCTTCGTTTATTTTCCATCGTCTTCGTGTCATCGAATGCTGACCGTTTAATTCATGCAGTGTCCGTCCCACATCCACACTTCCCATCTGTCTCGATCTCGGGACAAACAACCAAAAGTTCCTGGACGACCCCTTATATCTCGGTCTGCGCCAAAAGCGCGTGTCAGATGACGAGATGGACGAGTTCATGGATGAATTCATGGCTGAGATGACCGCGACCTTCCCGAAGTTGCTCGTTCAGTTTGAGGTGCGCTTCCTTGCTTGCCATGAAAAGTAATTGGCTGCACGTTCACTTTTGTTGAAAATAGGACTTCTCCACCGACCATGCGTTCTCATATCTTGCCCGCTTCCGTGATCGTTACCCCGTCTTCAACGATGACATCCAAGGCACTGGCGCCGTCGTTCTCTCTGGGTTGATTAACGCTGCCGCTATCGCGAACATCCCTGCACGTGATCATCGTATCTTGTTCTTCGGCGCCGGCTCGGCCGGTGTGGGTGTTGCTATGCAGCTTGTGAGCTACTTCACGCTGAATGGGTTGACAGTAGAAGAGGCAAGGGAACGGGTGTGGTTGGTCGACTCAAAGGGGCTGGTGTATGATGGAAGGGCCGCAGAGGTGGCAGAGCACAAGAAGTGTAAGTGCTGGTGATCCCGAGTATCGATGGTGGAAGCACTGCTGATATCATGGATAGACTTTTCAAGGAGGGATTATACCGGTGCTCCGCTCAAGGACCTCCTCGAAATTATCGAGTACGTGAAGCCCACTGCCCTGATGGGTCTCTCCACGATCAAGGCAAGTGCCCTTCCCCCCAGCGTGCATAGTTCGCGCACTAACTTCCGTCTTACCCATTTACAGAGTGCGTTCACCGAACCCGTCATTCGCGCCATGGCGGCCAACACCGCTCGCCCTATCATCTTCCCTCTCTCTAACCCCGTTCGCCTTTCCGAGTGCGAGTTCAGCGAGACCCTCGAATGGAGCGAAGGTCGTGCAATCTTCGCTTCCGGGTCACCATTCCCCGAGACTACGTACGAGGGGCGGAGGAGGATTCCCGGACAGGGTAACAACATGTACATCTTCCCTGGTCAGCTTTATGTCTCGGTTTGGGGTGGCATGACGCTGACTGGTTTTGTAGGTTTGGGCCTAGCCTCGATCCTTGCTCGCGTGTCGTCTGTGACAGACAGCATGGTTGAGGCTTCCGCTCTCGGTCTCGCCAACTCCCTCACGGAGGAGGAACGCGCGCTCGAGCTCGTGTACCCCGCCATTGAGCGCATCAGGGATATCAGCGCATGTGTCGCCGTGCGGGTTATCCGAGCAGCACAGAAAGCGGTGAGTACATTGTATTAAGGTCATTGTATGATTACTGATTACTGTTACTTGTGATAGGGCGTCGATCGTGCATCTGAGCTGAGGACCTTGAGCGACGAGGATCTGATGCAGTTTGTGCAGAAGAAGATGTGGTATCCCCTATGATTAATGATCCCAGGTGAGATCTGTAAAATTCCAACGCACCCCCTTGTACATGCGTGTGTACCCAAAAATCCATAGGAGCTGGACGAGATAAATGGGCAAAATCTACTGTAGATAGAGTATAACGTATTGTATATAAGACTGGGTTAGTTGCAGAGACTGAGAGGATGCATTACACGTTATGCCAATGGCGTGCCTATTTCACTTTTGCGGGTGGCGGAGCCGCAGAACTCCGTCTCAGACTCTCAGCCAAGTTGTTTTGTTACCACCACCTGCATTCACCTAGGCCCTTTTGCCCCAGGTCCCTCGTTCTGTCCACGGCATCATCGTCGGTCTAAAGCGACGCCGTCACAGCGTGGAGCTTGAAGTCCGACGAGAAACATGTTCGCCGGCATCCACACTAATTACCGAGCTACCTGTTTGTCGCCTCTGTCGGACGTTCGCCTGATTGACCGATGGCTCTTTCTCGAGATCACAAGAGTGATCATTTCCCATGCCAGAAAAGCTGCGGCTGTGGAGCCGCGTCGGGGCATGCAGACCCTCTCGGAGCCGCAAATGGCCGCTCTATGACTCGGTGATTTTGGTGCTGTAGCTTTGCTTTGAGCTCTATCCCCGGACTCTTGGGCTGAAGCTTATGACACAGATGCAAGTCGGACGCCGCGACACCGACATCTACGGCTGTTAAACAATGTCATGGACATTTCGTAGGTCACCCACAATAGCTCTGCTTTTCCCGCCTACTTCGACGTGGCAGGTCTTACAGAGTGATGGTTTCAGATTGCTGCTTTCATCTTATTCTTTCCATCATGGCTAAACATTGGGTACTCGGTGCAGGTACCTTGCCGTCGCAGTAGCGGTGCCTAACCTCGTATTATGTCCGACACGAGAGCGATGGCCAACCGCATGCTTCGTCTCTCGGACACACTTACGATGTTTTCTGGAAATCCTTATCTACAGCGACCCGGCGGTAGGTCTGGCTGCGCTGTGCTATGCTGCTGCGGGCACAATTGTGCCCTCGAAATTTGCGTCACCACAGACTTTGGGGAAGGTGACGTTATTTACGTCGAGGGAAGAAGCCGAGCTTAAAGTCCTCGAGTACTGAAAGTACAATGCACGACAGCAAACATACTTTCGCTACTCCTACTCATCGCTGGTCTCCTGGGCCACGTAGTAGATTTCTCGCGCCGCAATCCGCAATTCGTTCACTTCATCCGTCTCTTCCTCCAGCTTATGCTCGTAGCCAGACTGTACGCCCGCATTCGCAGGAATGCGACGCGCCTTTGGCGCATCTGGACTCGCACCCGTTTCTACCGCTTCCTGCTAGTTCTCCTTGCGCAGCGAATTCGGCCGCGGCGACGGCGAGCCTCATAGTAGGGAATGTTGATTGTATGGGACTGGAGTTTCTCAATCGTATGCCACAGATCCTCTTTGCGTTCCCCCCACGTAAGGACCCCTCCTCGCCCACACTTCCTGGTAAGCCCCTACGTCCGTGAATATATGTAAATGTGTGCTCATCCAATCAGATACCAAGATATCCACTTGATCTAAATGCCCTCGTATACCCTCAGACTCGATTAGATGTAGAATAGCTCGATTGTAACATCCGTAGAAGACGCGCAATACAGGACTGGGTAGGCTGCGAGACTGTCCCCTGTACGCCTACTCTACTCGATACGTTTTCTGTCATTACCCTTCATTACCTTCTCCACCATGTATTCTCACAGTTATTCCACAGACCTAATTTTCTAGCACTGATAGGTCTCATAAAGCCAATAACAGCGCTGCGCAGAAATGCAAGCGAGAATTGTACCAACTTTCTGGTCCAAGTGAAAGCTTCCTCGAGCTGATACTCCATGATTTCACGGCCTATTGGAACTGACCACACAACAGGCAGTACGCTTCCCGTTGGTAGGCCTATCTGCTACTGCACCCCAGACGCAATCGGGATAGACTTCTCTCTACTACGACAATTTCCGATGTATTTTAATGAGCAACCACCCCACCACGCTGCACGATCAAGCATCACAAGTTCTAACGGGTGTGTTGTGCAAGGATTGAAATGGGATGCAGTCTTAGACCTGAAGGTGCCCTACGATATCCGTAGCGTCGAACGCTTTCCCAGCAACCTTCAGTTGGAGGAATTGGAAAGGCAAGTCACGGTGTTGGCGAAGTTGCCGCCGGGTAAATCCACCGGCAATGTACAGTACGCCGGCCAAATTCAGTTTCCGATACTCTGCCGACGGCATCTGGGGACCTCTGGGGACTGGGACTTTGTAGGAGACCGGCTACGTGCCACCAAGACCTCTCAAGCTGTGGCTCCATTACATCTCGCGAGTACTTAACGGGACTCGGAGTACTTCCATGGGGTATGAAGCTGTGAGGCAACTACAGGTACGGGCTTTGATTCGGGTTCTCGCAAAATACATAGCGTTGATAAAAGACTAGCAACTTGCTCAGATTTTGGATGATCATTTCCTCGAACACGGTGTGGTGGAGCTCAAGTACTTGAACAGCTTCCATCGCAGCTTGGTCTGCGGCCGTATGTTACCTCGTGCGTGTTCTTGGTTGCGGGAGTGCTAGGCGCTAGGCTACCTGGCTGATCGGATGCCGTGGTGGCTCACTGTCGAATTTGCTGGGATCATCGGCCCCGATATGGATCGGTGTCCTGAGTGCGTAGGAAAGGACGAAACCCAGCTATCCCGGCCCTTACGGATGTCGGAGAACAATCACAGGATGCGTCAGATACTCGAACACACCCGAATTCCGCAGCACCGAAAATTGACACAGATGGAACCGTGTTGACGACGATCCCGAGCCACCTCCCGAACGCATCGGAGGACGGCACCCACGTTGCATTCAACCAACGTAAACGTTGCATGACCTAGTCTCTGCATGAACTGTGTCGACGTTATCAATGAACTCGCGGCTAAATAGCCTGTAGCGGAAACAAGCACTGTTGGTCTCGCTGCTCTATAGCTCCGCCGCGGCCACGACCTCCGGAGCGCTCCGCAATCTGAATTGAATAATCTACAGGTTCAAGTCTCGGCTGTGCATGCGCGCAGGGCTGGGTTTGCGAACCATGTGTCGCTGGCTCGCTGCCCCACGCACAACACCATAAGGCCCAGTGTCCGCGCTGCACTAAAGCATATTGATAATTGCATGGACTACTGTGACTACATCAACTGACGTGACGAGTGCCAACCTACGGCTTCGCAATGTCTGTGTTGAAGATGGGGAACAGGGAGTTGACATCAAATAATTCACATGTACAGTAATGGACAGCCGAGTGAAACACAAGAATGAAGACTGGCTGATTTCTCCACAACTATCTAGAATTAGAGATCAAACTCAACAGCACTATGACCACAGACATCCCAGAGGTACGGGACACAAAATATGCTGTTATTGATAGATAGCAGTGGAAACATTCGGGGGGTGTTTTCGTGGGGGCTTACCATCGCGTGAAACAGTGCTCAAGCGTTGCAGTGACCCATACTGTTTCAGTCATGACTGTACTTGTCACGAGGGAGTCTACATCACTTGTGCATGTGCTTCGATGGCACCATGACGTGGATACAGTGCGAGGCTCCATTGTGCGGACGGCATAGCTGGGACACAAAGGGATTGGTTTGCTGTCAATGTTGATGGTGAGTGTGTTTCAGTTGGCGTGAATGAAATGTTCTTGGCTAGAGGGTAGTAACATCTTTATGTATGTAAGAGTCAAGGAAAGTCTGTAAATACGGTAGGCCACGTAGGACGTATAGGGTCTATGCTAATCCATGGAAGATTCCTTGACACGTACGGCAACACCGCTCTGATCCCTCACAACGATTTCGTCGCCGACGAAAGCACGATCCGTTGCTACGAGGAACAATGTCTGCCGGTCGTCCTCTCCCAGTGGAATATTTCTATCCACCCTGAAGTCGTTCCAGACGTATACAAAGCGTGACACCAGTGCCCCACCAAGGGATACTCCAACAGTCTTGTCGTAGCACACAAGCACAGTGGTGAGTGCGAGGAAGATCATGACATGCTGCAGTGCACAGTCGGCCCAGTGCGAGAAGCGTCGGATCCCGCGTGGAGAGCGCAGCAGGTAACCCGGGGCGAAAGCGACAAGGTCGAGGTGTGCGGGGAAGAGGAGAAGGGCACCGCCAACCGCTGCGCACCAAGGAAGGAAAAAGAGGATTCGGAGGACATGTGTTAACATCACATTGAAGCCCAAGTGAGCCTCCGACACGGACAGTGGGTCACTCTTCTCTGCAGTTGGCGCTGCAGGTGTGGAGGCCAGGACAACGCCCCGGGAAAGAGTCGAAAAGTTGGAGAGTCGGAATCCTTGGGCCCGGGGGCGGCGGAAGGCACTTTCAATGATCGTAGACCCGGTCACAGTTCCGGAACGTCGGACTCCGGGCTGTGTTTGGTTCTGAAAATCAAGCGGTAAGCGCACGCAGACAGTGGTACAGAGCAAACATACGGATCGGCTACGCAGATCTTGCTCGGAAAGTTGGCCATTGGGCAAACTATAGAAATTCTAGGTAACGATGTACCTCAGCTGTCGTATCATGGCAGATAAAAAGAAAACTTACGTCGCCCGCAGAGTTAGGCCCTGTCGGTGTCCCGGATGGAAACGCGAGTTGCACACCATCGGCTCTCTGTTACCACTGCTGAGTATTCTGGTTTTCCATGAAGAACGCGTTCCGGTTGACAAACCTTCCTTCGAAACACGGTCAACGATCGTGCGACTCGCCGCACCTTCCTCATAGCAACAGAAAGCGACCGCGATGGGGGAGCTGGAGTGTCCTGCAATCCACTGGACGGTTTCGCGCGGAAGCCTGTCCCGAGGCTGGCCCGCCTTCCATTCTGGTCTGCGTACCCTTTCAACAGCCTATCAAGCGGACGAACGTCATCGTCAGCAGGTGTGGTCATTCCTGAGGACAATGGCGTGTAGTCAGAGTCACATTCTGTGCTCGTGCTCGTGGTAGTGCTGGCGCTCGTAGCGCTGCTCCGAGAGGAGATACTTTTCTTTGTGGAGGAATCAGAATAAAAACGGCTGTGAACAAGTGCGCGCACTTACTAGCGCGAGAAGAGACGATGAAGTGCTCATAGCCCTAGACATATCCATGATGTAGAAGGGGTTCTGGCGAAAGGGTGAGAGAGAAGAGAGGTGTATAGCAAGATGTTAGGGACACTCGTATGTGACTGACGGTGATGAAACAGTCATGATTAAAATCTTCAGGTCCCCAGTTGTAAAGACATGGACCACATCACAACAACAGGCATGACCAACGATCCACACTGCTGGTTTGGAATGTAACGAGGTGCGGTGGGATGGAATGTTCCTGTGAATCTGGGCTACAACAAATGGACTCAACTGATACAAAATATAGGGCAAGGACGGAACCATGAAGCTTATACAGAAAGCCAGCGCTGATAAAGAGCTTCAGCTAAAGGGAGAGCTCCAGTCGTGACATAGATTAAAGATAGGTTATAGGCAGCTTCGCGAACTACCAGCACATCCTGCGTCATCTAATTAACAAACCAAGGTAGGTTGTTAGTTGTCGGCTTCACTCACATCATTCGCCCGATCTTCAGCAATCTTCAAAACTCGCTCGTAATGCTTGACTGCGTGTGAATGGAGCCCTACAGGCCGTGAACAAGTGGAATTTCAGTATCTCTATAAAGGACATACCGAGCTGCTGAAATGCCCTGCCAAAATTAAACTCGATTTCGGCAACTTCTTGGTCGCCGAAGGATTTCCGCAGGTTTCGATAACGGGAGAGAAAGGCCATGCCCTGTAGCAGGAGATTACGTCAACTGGATTTCAGATCGGCGCTACTACCAGATTTCACCTGAGTAACTAAATGGTGTCGATTATCGGACTGACGTTGCATGGCCCTACCGAGAGACGCTATACCCAGGCACAAGCATATGACAGGGTCGTCTGGAAAGTATTCAAAGGCATGCAGTAGGTAGACTGTGGTATGCTGATCAGCAGCCTTCAAGAATGTGTATTAAGGGTGGACCTACATAGAGCACTTTGATAACTTTTCGCTGCCAAAGTAATCTGCCCGTAGAGAGCAACGGGAACAGGATTGTTTTTCGTGGGCATTGTTAACAACTTTTTGTCGCCAACTGTATCTTCCACGGCTCCTTCGTCGCCCTCATCGTCCAGACCTTCATCTCCGTCGTTCGCTTTTGCTAGATCGACGCCGTCACTATTTTTCATCGCGGCCAACGTGTACCGCCGGTTTATGATGCTCCACTTGAGTGATTCTGGGGTCTTCGTGGCGGCATCTTGCAGCCTGAGCTCTCTGAGGATATGTTTTTGCAGCGTCGACGAAATAAAGGAATCAGTGGAACGGAGACCGCTCGCGAGCGTTGCGAGGAGAATCCGATGAGGTTCGTTGTTAAACTGATGACCTGTGATGAGCTTGCGGCATTGCTCGACGACGATAGAATAATTGTTAGCAAACAGAGCACATGCTGAAAAGAAACTGTCAGCACCGGTTTTAGAAATGGTAGCATGACCTCACAGATTATCGCCAGCCTGATTGTATCCTGCAAATCCCTACTCCTGTAGGCGTTTGATAGTAGGATGTGCCGAAGAACCTCGCCGGCTAGCTCGTGCTCGTGGCGTTTCGCTAGCATGAAGGCATACTGTGAGAGTCATTTCAGTATCGGGCAAAAAATTTCGCGGTTGCTCGGGGTATGAACGAAAGGTTACCTGCATAAAGATCCTCAGCCAGTTCTCGAAGGAGACCCCACGAAAATTATCGACCCTGCTGGGCTGTTGGGTGCTGTCTTTGTTCTTCCGAATATGCTTGTCCTGCTCTGGAAGGGAGAAAGGGACATCAGAGACAATGAGATGTTAGAAGAAATAACAGTGCACCAATGAGCTCGAGGCGTGACGCCATGCGGTCTTCATCTGCATCACTCTGTTGCCGTGAGCCATGCGCTCGTTTCGGGAACATCCCGCGGAAATCGAAGTTCTGTGTGTATGTGTCATGGAAAGCGGAAAGGCACGAGAAACTACCACACCGACCCTCGTCGTCAAAAAGAGATTACGGGTCTCTCTGAACATCTCTACGAGCTTCTCGGCCTCCAGCATCCACTCCCTCTCTGCCTCTGCCTCGGGTTCTCGCTCTAGAATCATGGGCCACAATTCTTCAATGCGTTTGTAACCTTGCATCACATCTTTCTCTCGGAGCTCTTCGAGCTCACGAAGTTGGGCCAGTGAGAGTCTACCTTGCCCTTTGCCGGCAGCTTTCACCTTGGCACGTGATTTTTCCTCGAAGAGGGATGCACCTTGCGGGGCTTCGCTGCTATCGGACGGCCCATCTGCTTTGTGAGCTGGCTTCCGTTTCCGAGAGTCAATCACTGGATGCAATGATCAGATTCCTTGACACGAAAAGCGCGAAAAATACAAGCGAGACCTTGATAGACAAGCTCGAGTGCCTTCCTCGGCTCGTCCATGATTTCATAAAGCTCTGCGAGCTTCATTTTCGCGTCATTATTCATCGGGTCCGCCTCAATCACTAGAGGAACTAACTTCAGGAACGATACGCGCGGAAATTGGGCTGAAAGATTACCTTGCTTATACACTTCTGCTGCTTCACGCAGGTCACCTTGCATACGTCGACAGATAGCGACTTGGAGGAGAATATATAAACCACTTGTCTGTATCCGCAGTAAGTAACAGAGACCAGAGAACGACCCCGACACGCACCGCGGGGTCTGCACCTAGCATTTCATAGATCGGACCTGCATCCGCATACATTTCCAGTTCAAAGAACGCGTCAGCAATCTCTCCAAACAATGCTGCGTAGTCCAGGATGTCTTGAGACAAGACAACATTTGCATGCATCTAAGTGTGCGAAAGGCGTCAAATCGGGCCGAACCATAGGTAAGCCATATATACCTTGCCCTCATCCACCTCGCCTAGTTTTATTCTTGCGATAGCGAGACGATGTCTGGCATTTACATCGAGGGGGTACATTCCAGGTTGCACGTCCCCAAGACGCTGAGGCACACCGGTGTCACCATCTTCATTCGGCAGGTCATACTCCCTATCGTCTTCGCACATATCCCAAAACTTTTGGGACGCGCGACCTTGAAGCCATCGACACCCTCGTCTGATTGTATCAATTGCACGTTCGTGTTCCCTCATCGTGTTGTACAAGTCCGCCAGCACAAGGATCTCAATAAAACCAAAAGTGGCTGAGGTGCTAGCATCGTTCAATTCGGGGTCTATGGCATGTCCCAGGGGCCGGATAGTTTGATGATGGCTTAGGGCGTCTTGATAAAGAGATGCACAAAGGGCTAACTCGGACAACTCGATGAGAATCGGACGCAGCTCGGTCAGAACTGTGATATTGTGAGGCACGTGCTTGAGAATGGCCAAGTACGAGTGACGAGCCTAGTAGAGAATGATAAATATAGTCAGCACCCAGCCAGTTACCAAACACAAGACATAAAAAGGTCTGTACCGTCCGGAGATCACACATTTCCTTTGCAAGGGATGCACGACCCCAGAGAGCGTCTACATTTGTTGGATCCAGGCTGTATAGTTTGCTGTAGCAATACAAGGCTTGCTGATTATATCCTAGGTCTCTAGGATGCTTCTGTAGGCCAGCTCCATTACGTTCGGAACGAGCCCCGCTTACCTCGATTGGTTTGCAAGCCGATCCCACTCTTCCGCATCATGCTTGAGATGTGCAGCCATGATGCGAAGCTGAAGAGCCTTCTGTGGCTCGCCGGTGTCAGCATAGCACTGGGCTAGAACAGCCCACGCAGAGGAAGCGCGGGGCTCGATGCGGATAACTTCCTGCATTATCCGAATTGCTCCTGGGAGGTCGTTGTCCACATATGCCTGGTTGCCTTCACCGATAAGGGCACGGACTTGATGGGATAACGTCGGACCATATTGACGGCCGGACTACTGGATAGTGCTTAACCGCGCACATTCAGTGCTTGTTGACTGCCCTCGTACCTTTTTCTTCTTCTTGCGACCAATGCCGGACGCCTCACGCAAATCGTCCTTAAACTCGGATTCTTTCTCTTCAATGTTGAAATCCCATGCCCGGTGAAGCATACCCGAACTGGAAATACCATCCGTCACCCGAATGGTCTTCACAAGCCGACTATGTGCAAAAGAACGTTAATTCTCGCGATGGCAAAACACCAACAGAAAGCGCACTCAAAGTCACCCTCAATTTCTACTTCAACACCTTGCGATACTTGAACCTCTGCTTCAGATGTGTCAGAGTCGTCACTTCCTTCTTCAGAAGAAGAGTGTTCCGGAGAATCCGAAGCATCCTCTTCTTCATCTTCGTCTGTATATGTTGATATTCAGAGAGCTGACCTTGACTCGTGGAGACGTACAGTAGTCTTCTTCGTCATCCATGCCAGATGCTAAGGTTAAGGATATTGATGTGTGAACACTAACGATATCTCGACTGTTACTGGGAGTAAGCTGTTGTTGCCGAAAGTGGAGAATCTCAAGGTAAGTAATGGACGGTGCACCGGCAGCAATTGAAGTCCGCATGATAACGCAGTGATTAATCACGTGATTTCGGAGCGCAGAGGACAAGGGCCGTTGACGATGTCGAGACTTTGCCCCAGTACCAAGGTAGTATCTTGGGATACTTCCTTCTCTGGAGGACATCCTCCCCAATAAACTTTCACCTCGATGTGCTGTTCGGCTGGAGAATTGCTGGCATTAGAATTGTGTTCGTCTCACGGGACGTATTTGGGGACCATCATATAGTGGACGGATGCGACAAGTGTCCGTTGCATTTCACTTCCCCTCCACCTTGAATACTTATCCTCTTGATTCTCCTCTCCTCCTTTTCACCCCCCATATTTCTGCGTTTGCGGGTCTAACAAGGTGAGTCAATTCAATTTTGTTCGACTACGGTCACGAAATGAATTTCTAAGCGTGTACTTTATAAGTTGTTTGCATACCAAAACGCTGAGATGAACAATTCCCAATCTTGGCAACCGAGGAGACTCTTTGACGATAGGCTACACTGAGGTGTCACGCCGGAACTGATAATTGACAGTGGTGTTCAGCAAAGACGTGCAACATTCATTTTAGCTCTATGGCACGGAGATAGTTGCACCGCGCGACTGTGGGCGAGCGAGGGTGTAAGCACCATAAAGTGAAATTGGACTTGACGTACTTCCTACAATCCCGTTTTGTTTCTTGACTTGCCACCATTTCGCTGTGATGTCGACGACTTGCAGGAGTTCTCCTTGGACGAAGGAAATCTCGTTGGGGTCGTCACGGGACGCCGTGTCTGCAAGGACATTTAAGCATCGGGCGGGGTAAGGAAAGTACAGGTTTCCATACAGGCAAAAAGCGCCATCGCTAGATGAGAGTACGATCCCAGGGGTGGCTCTATCATCTGAAAAGAGCGTGAGGGAATCGCTACAATATGCTGGGGTTAGTTTCAGGACAGCTTCGTCTGAATAATACACCCACTCCGCATCGTGCCATCGGCTTTTCTGGCTAGCCACCACTTCTCCTCCTTGTCAATGATATCCAGCTGTTCACCTTTCACGAAAATTCGGTCGTTGGGATCATTGGGTGACTTGGATCCTAGAGTGCAGCATGACTGATATTTGCTGAAATATATTTGACTGGTTCCACTCGCCTGCATAACGGGCTTTCGCGCCTATGCGCGTGGGCAATGTGGATTCTACAGTGATGATGTGAGTAACGAGAGGATCGGAGTAGTTTGTTTCGGCCAACTTGTACTAATTGTCTTCGCAGGGGTGGATAGTGTCAGTAGAGTTCCGAGCACCCGGAGGTAGTTAGATGGCGCATCTGCAAGGTAAGGCCGCACATGTCAACCTACGCGCGTAAAAGTTTGGTGATGAGTACATACCTCCAATCGTGCCGTCGGATTTCTTGGCTTTCCACCATGCCCCTTGCTTGTCGATAATATCCAAAATTTCTCCTTTGCCGAAAGATATATCACCGGGGTGCTGGGATGGCGCAGTGTCTGCAAGAGGTGAGGGACAGTGGCAAGAGAGTGAGTTGACGACCTACAATTATACAGCGCCTTCGCACGGAAATGGTATGGGCGGGAATTTCCCCCCTGATTTGTGTTCCCATTGATCACGCTAAACTCTGCCGCTGTGGCATCAAGCGATCTAGTTATTGGCCCCGTTGTCCGAAGGTAGTTGTGTCGCGCAACTGTAAAAGCGTGTATATTGGCGTCATAAGCACAGTCAAATTTCAAGAGTATTGCACTGTACGCACTCCCTACACTGCCATCGGCTTTTTTGACCTGGAACCACTTACCCTCCGTATAAACCACCTCCAATAATTCACCTTGGGACAAGGAGACCTCATGGGGATCATCAGGTGATGCCGTGTCTACAAATCCATCGTTAACATTATGCTGGGCGAAAGCAAACTCCCTCACAGGCATAAAGTACCATGGCATTATGGGTGTATGACTCTGGGGGGAGATTCATGACCTGGAGGGAGCTTGCCGGCACAGCTAGAAGATTCCCAGCATTCAATTCGGCCGCCCCCAATATGCGATAGGTGCACTTACTGCTCATCGTGCCGTCCGCCTTCCTAACCAGCCACCATTTTTCTTCTTTGTCGATGATATCCAGTGTCTCTCCTTCAGCGAACGAAACCCGATTCGGATCGTTAGGGGAAGGAATATCTGGGACCAGAACAAGGTGTCAGATGAGATAATGACGAGATTTTACTTTACTTGCGTGCATATAACACTTTCGCTTGATATGAGGCGGACGGGGGAGTTTCAGGCACTGCCGTTCCAGCAAAACCTCTGCAATCGGGTATTAGTCTGCTTGATTCAATTATCCGCAGATAGCTAAACCGAGCAACTGCCGACCGACATCAATCAACTCGAGTTATGTGTTACTGGACAAGTGAAACGCACTTCCGACGGTCCCGTCGCTTTTCTTGACCTGCCACCATTTTCCTTCTGTGTCGACGACCTCCAAGACCTCGCCAACGACAAAGGATATCTCGTTGGGATCATCGGGTGAGGCAGTGTCTTCGGGGATCATTTTAGTGATTTGTACTTCGGGAGATGATGCTCGCACACTTACATGCATAAAGTGCCTCTGCTCGGTAAGAGTATGACTCTGGAGGGGGCTCGATGACCTGGAAATAGTCAGATGGCACACCTGCAAGTTCGCAGAGTTAATATGCAAAACCATGACATTGAAGCGGAAAACGTGCTTCGTATACTACCGTCCTTTTTTCGGGCTAACCACCCTTTGGGTTCCTTGTCGATGATTTCCAAAATCTCGCTTTGGTCAGGATCCGCCGCAATATCTATAGTGCAAGATAAGCACCAAGGAGGTAGAAGAGTGGTTCATTCGCTCACTCAAACGCGCATACATGCCCCTCGCCCGGGAGGAGTAAGGCTCTGAGGGAGAAATCGCCGATATGTCCCCGGCACCATCATCTGCAGCACCGGATAACACCGGAGAGAACTCCATGACTTGCAAGTAGTTGCGCCGCACGGCTGTAGATTGTGAGTTTGTGGTACCAAATTCATAAGATGACAATACTCGCTTCCTTCAGTCCCGTCTCCTTTCCTAGCTTGCCACCACATCCCCGTCGTGTCGAGCACCTCTAAGACCTCACCTTTAGAAAAAGACAGTTCATCGTTAGCTGAGGCTGTGTCTGCAAAAGCTACCTTAGTATTGAGATAAAATGACGGCGAATTTGCCCACATCCACAAATGGTTGTAGCCTTGCAAGGGGGAGACAACCCAACGATCTGGAGATGACTAGCTGGCACGCCTGCGATTTACGGTGGCTCGTGTGAGAGGTCGGGGGATTTGAGTAACTGATGTACTCACAACCCGTTGTGCCGTCAGCCTTCCTAGCTTGCCACCATATCTTGTGACAGTTGACGACCTCTAAGATCTCGCCTTGGCGGAAAGACATGTCATCCACATCGAAGGTCGCGGTATCTGATGTGCGACCGTGAGTATCGTGAGTCGAGAAACCCAAGTTTGCTTACAGTCGTGTAAGGCTTCCGCCTTGTACAAGTAATGCTCCGGCCAGCCTGAACGAGCAGAGCCGGGCGAGGTATTATCGGAACCGTGGATGGAATTTGCAAAGTTGGTGCTCGGGCTGGTGGATATGTCATCTTGCAAACGAGCGTGTGGACAGGGGGGGAGTGGGAGTGAGCGTGTCGTGCCAACAGGTGGGATGTCGTCCACGACGTAGATGTGTTGCCACTCGAAGCCTGTACCGTCTGCCACGTCGATGTCTACGAGTTCATCGATCCCTGTCCTTACAAACTGGCCACGGTGGCCGCCCGCCATCTGCAATTGAATACATAATGGCCGCACAGAGTCTGGGGTCGATGAACAGCGGAGCGCTGCAAGATACAGATTTTGGCCAGTGCGCTTGATGGGCAGGGTGATGCGAACCCCATTGTTTGTCATGGAGAAGTGGACTCTAGGGCTTTGTCGCGCGAATTGTCTCACAAAGTCGACCTCGAACGTGTCGAATGGAATTCGGTCAACGCTTTCGAACGAGGAGGGCGAGGAGGCGAGCAATCCGCTCGTACCGCCACGCGCGTCTTTCCAGGCGAAGATAGTCTGGTCGATTGACTTCTTCATTATGGCGCGTTGGAGCCTAAAGAAGGCATTTCTCCCCTCTCCATACTTTGTCGACATGGTTATACCAAATAAGCCCATGAGCGAGTATGCTCGATCCTCTTCCCGGGTTGTCTCCCTCTTGGCAGCCCAGGACATCCTTTTCGCGACGCTGACCTCTGTGGGTATGGTTTTCGAGAGCAGGACGCTCCTGTCTACGCCAGTTATACGCACGAGATCGTCCACCATTTTCGTTTTGCTCCCTATCCTTTTCCAGTCCTGAGCAAGGAAGGTTACATTCGCGGGAGCTATCAGTTCTTGTAGAGTCCACCCCCTCGTGAACCACTTGCTGAGGGAGAAATCGGAGAGGCAGTCGCTGCGGACGTCGGCTAAGTATGCATAACATACTTCTGACCTGTAGTACCAAAGGTACATCGAGTTGATGGCTTCAGAAAGCTCGGCGCTGCTGCTATTATCGATGCAACAGGTATCGATCCAAACATATTCGTAGCCGTCTTTGAGAGCACGGGTGCAGCAAGCCTTCACTTTCGCGTACCCCTTCGTTTTGGCGATATGAGCGTGGGGTTTGTTGATATCTTGAAAGGTGACTTCTTCTTCACCCCACACGTGAGATAGTATAGCATATTTTGGAATATGTTGCTGAAAGTCTTCGACTTGTTTGGTCTTGGCGTTCAACAGTCGCATGTTGAGTCCCTTCAGAAACTCAAAAGACAGTAGTTGAGACGGTTACGTGGCAAACTTCAGTTTGAGTGGGTGATATGAACAGCCACGTACTTGTACGACGTGGAAACAGTTCAAGCTGTTCAACTCATCAGCATGGAGCATATAGCCAGAATACACAGCACGTACGCAACGAAAACCGGACCAGCGGACAGGGAGCGACGTCGAGGGCAGGACGAAGTATCATAATTGACCGGAACCTCATACATACCTCGAGGCTGCAAGCGCCGGGAATGCTGGAACCTAGGAACAGCCTACTGAACCGCCTCTCAGATGCACAAACGCTAGGGGCTGCATCAGTCAGCAGAACACTCTAACCCTACTTGTACATGCTGTAGACCAACGCTACATTGAATGGTTCCCAAAAAGCAAGGAGTTCGAGAATTCTATTCAGGGAGTTCTTGACATGGAAAGCAAGAGTTATCGCGATAGGGCCCAAGGACTCCATCAAAGGTCATCATACCATAACTTTCTCGATAGAAACTTGCCTCAGCGCTTATGCTGTATCCGAGTCGGACAGCATTCCGCGGGGAAACCAGACCCTGCGTGCAAGATGAACCCTAAACCAACTCTGAACCAATGTGAGGGCGATAAGCAGTCGATACATGTTGCTGCTGTCGCCAGTAGACCAACGGTATGCCAATTTCAATGCCACTGGAAAATCTCGAGATACACATACCAGTGTTAAACGGATGCTCTACCAATATCTGCCAACGTCCTCGTGCTCGTTGTGATAACTCTGGATCGAGGATCAAGAGGGACGCTACATGGGTCACGGAAATGAAATGCGAGGAGATGCAAGGACTCCAGACAGAAACTCCGACATGCCGGAATTCATATTCAGCCAGTGTCTGTCAGTACTCGCTCCCCGAGCCCGCTAGGCACAATTCCGACTTTAATGCTGCTTTGTTATTCCTGTGCACACACGATCTCATACAGTAGATATCGTAGCTACGGTGTGCGCTGATGTGCGTTCCTTGCTTCTATGTAATAGGTCAGCGATACGTCGATCGGTCCCGAGACCTTACCCAATTTTCTCGCCAGTCTTAGCGCCATCTTCGACGACTGCGCACCTCCGCGCGCGCACATGGTTAAGTCAATGGATCCTGCATCCGTACCTAGATTGACCAGATACTTTGCTGTGGATGGCAACAGCCACATTTCTCCGTGATGGAGCCGATCGGGTCACTTGGCGAACAACTCAAGCGCACATGCGCGCCTCCTAGGTGGAAGAAAATGGGTCTGCCTTGGGTGTCGGTAAGTAACGTTCATGATGTTCTAATAAGTACGGCTTGTCCCTTAATCAGCCAAACCTTTCATTCAACTATGTGACCCGCCTTTTCGTGGGGTTTGGTGGAGCTGCGGCGGGCATCAAGTCGCCGCACCATTGGCCAAGCTACACGCGGAGTGTGGAGTGATATTTGATCTCGTGTGCGACGTGCCCACTCTGTGCCTATAGGACGCCCGTCGGAACCAAACGCCGTGAGGCACACAGATAAAACGAATAACACCCCAAGCGTCAAGGTCAAGATTGCCACTAGTGTTACAATGAGTTCTCGGGTATCTTGAATACGGGGAACAAGGTACGAACTGAGTAGCACTTCGACGATCGCTGAGGCTACGAAAGCTAGCGTGAGTGCTATGAACGTGAAGCACGACACAATGAATATCGAGATGCCTCTGTAACCATATGTCAGCGATGATTAACTCAAACAAGGAGTACGTTGTACATGAACGACAGCACGGGAAAGAGACTCAGGACCGAGAAAATTGTCACAAAAGTCTGGTAAGGAACTATCAGCAAAGAATTGGCAGCACACACGAACATCACGAACGAGGGTAGCCGATCGAACTTGAAAGCACTCCAGAGCATAACCAATCGTCGGACGCGCGCACCTTTCTCGAAACTAAGAAGGTAGTATCAACAGCGAAAACAAAGACAGCGCACTTGTCCGTCAACCACCTAGCTATACTTGCGCTTTGTTCCAAATGAGCCGCAAGACTTTGCTTCAGCTGGGAGAAGATCGCGTCCGAGTCATTCTGGGCACGCATTTTCGTCAACGTGAACACAAGGACACTGAGAATAGCAGCATAAACATCAAAGATAGCGAGTTGTCGCGAACAAGGCGTCGCCGAACCGAGGAAGAGCGCCCGGATTCGTGCTCCGGTTAACTCCTTGATCACGTGGTGCCAGCCAGAACGATCAAAATAAGGAGAGCGACCATAGATTCGTACAGATTGTGTTACGGCGTTCGGGCATGTACATAGACCACCGAAATATCAGGTACAAAGGGGATGAATTGCATCGATTAGAAACAAGGTTACACTGTTTGTCGCATATAGTACGGCTTGGATATAACAACAAGGACTCACCCTCATGGCACATTGATCGGTGGTCATTCATTGATTCCAATTACGCCAGGGGAGCCATCTGGAGAACATAGCCGACGTGCAGAATCCCATCCGCGGCTTCCCGGAGGTTTCCTGGATATCGGAATTGGTCGCCCTGGCTATGATGCGGTGGGCTGCTTACCGGACATGGAGGGGATGAGTTTCCTCGAGGACCCTGGCGCTCGAACGGCTGCTCTCATACAGGCGTGCTCAAACCATATTAGGTGAAAACTATAAACCTAGAAACTAGAAAATTGCCAGTCGACCAGGTGGAGTGTCCTGTTGGTGGAAAGGTTGACATCGCCGGGGTGTAGGTTCGCGGACGGCCACGAGTTGTCGAACTCTGGGGTATCAGGATTTTTCTATAGCTTGTGATTATATCAGGCGGTCATCTCGTCATAGGAGGCAAACGGACCTATATCATAGACCATGAACATGTGTCCTTCACATTGTAGGCCATCGAGCGTCCCAGGAATCGTGTGCCGCATGCATTGAAGCTGGGATATGTAGTCGCTAGTCGCGTAGGGTTTGTGAACCATGGAATTGCGCAACGGGACAGTGTATCCCAACACAGGGCAAGAGTCTGACCTTCGACGTACTGCATTACAAAATCCCGCACGGATGACTTGATGAACTTCTGGGACAGGAATAGAGGTCATCGAGGTCATATGTCGCATGAACGTCATATTCAGGACTTCTACAGAGTGCGCAACCTTGGGGGCCGGGTATGGCGCGATTCGGCGGATAGGGGCGTGCTCGCAGGGGCTTGTAGAGTCCTTTACCAGTGAAACAAAGTTTTCAGCGGGGGCGTGAGCGTTGCTCATTTCCCCTGGAACGAGTTGGGGGCGTAGACGGATCCCTGCGAAGAAAGAGCTTGTGATCGTTGTACATATACCATGGATTACTCACGTTGGTCGTAGAAAGTCCACAATCATCAGCTGAACGTTTACCATATTCAAGGAAGATGTCTTTGAAGGAAGGGAAGGGCTTCAGATATCTCCAGCTATTTATCCGAAGCCATGTGTAAGGATGTAGTCGAGTTGAGACGTTGGTCACCACCAGCATGCTGCAGTCCTTTTGGTTACAATTCGGCACGTGATCGCGACATTCCCCTGAATTCCCCTGAAAAGGGAGAGTACCTATAAGAATTTGGAGCACTCATGTGCGATCGCCGATCATGAGAGTGAACATAGTCATAGAAGAACCTGCTTGAAATGCGGTTGTGAAAGAACATTGGCTGACCCAGTGAACCTCCTTGAATAAATTAGCGAAATAAATGAGCGGGGCTGCTAACTTTTACACCTGTAGTATGACGCAGCAAGGAGGAAACACACGTAGAATGAACAAACGTCATCGTCGGACGCTCTTCTCCCTCTGCCCTAGATACTTTCCGTCTCCCCCATCTTCACCCACATCCCTCCCTGTGAAATACAAGTCAGCTCCGACATCAGATTGCATCTGAGAAAGAAAGCCCCACCTTTGCGTACAATGTAAGATGCGCCCTGGGCCGGAACCTTTCAATAGCCTGGCGTCCTTCTCCCTTGGCCCACTCAGCTGGGGGAAGTGTGGCGGGATCCTGTGCATCAGGCGCCAGTGAGATGGACGAGAAGTTTTGCAGCAGGCGAATGAGCATAAATGACATCTCGTTATAAGCAAACTGGTGCTCCCAATCAGGTCGTCATCTATCACTCGAGGAGTCTTGTACACCCAGCACTCACCTGTTGGCCAAGACAGATGCGCGGTCCTGCGTTGAAGGGCATGAAAATGAAGGGATTTTTTGTTAGATACTTGTGCAATCTTTCGTCGAGGAATCTGTCTGGGTCAAATTCTTGTGCTGTGGTAGATAGGAAGTCAACACAGGACCAGATATTTTCTGTCCTTCTGCTTACCATCTGGACCCCACAAATCCGTACGGCGGTGCATGAGGAGGACCGAGTAAGTAACCCTGCATCTATGTTTAGTCTGGGCAGTGATAAAACAGTGATATCTTCGCACGTAGTCCCCGCAGGGATGAAAAGAGGTTTCTCCTCCGGGTTTGGGGACGACCAGATGGTATCATTGACACTTTCTCTAAAGAGACGATACGGGTCCAGCGCAAGTACACAAGGCAGAGAAAAACTACAAACCGGACATTAAAAGGCCTAAAAGAGGACCGAAGCAAGGTTAGAGACGTCGTTAAAAGGCCAACATGGGACCTACACAGCTGGAAACAATCTCAGTGTCTCTGCAGAGGTGGGGTCGGCGAAGGCTTTTCAAGTGATTGCGTAAAATAAATACCGTTAAGCACCGCGCGCAAAAATTTCATTTCTCTGATATCATCATAGGTAGGGCGGCGTGTTGGCCCTACCTTCGTTATGATCTCTTCTCTCAAACGACCAAGAGCTTCCGGATGTAAGGCGAGAAGATATATCGCCGAGGTCAGAGTCGAAGCTGTCTGGCGTGCGTAACGATAAACTCAAGATGTGCTGCCTTCGAAGCTGCTGTAAACAAGAATTACCGTATCACGTCCAGCAAGCAAGATATTCAGAACTTCGTCCTTGAGTACAACACCGTCTGCAGCACATAGGTTAGGTTGCGAATGGTTCGACAGCACTGATGTTACCCGTAGTCAATCGCACGAGGTGATCTAAGAGGGCCTCATCATCTGCAGACTCGTCCTTCACCTCGAGGTTTTCCGAGCGTTTGTGCTTCTCGATCGCGTCTTGAATGATAGGGTCCAAGAATGCATTAACGAGTTCCATTGGTTTTGCTGTCCTATCTGCAAAAATCTCGGCAAGGGGCCACGTCTGCCCAACCATATTACGTCTTGCTATCCCGTGCTGGGCCTCGGAGAACGCGCGTGCAAACGTTTGTGGTGTGCTGTCTTCATCCAAGGCGTCTGCGGGCTTGCTGATATTATATGGATATGGCAGTGTCGCAGACAGTGTGTGAACATCGTGGCCACAAAGAAACTCGGTAGCAGAGTCGAGCGTGAATCGCGATATCAAGTCCTGCCCATCATGATGATGAAGTTCCAAAGTGTTGAACAAGCCAATATCACGTACTTGGAAATCAATAGCGAGTCCTGACCGGAATCGCTCCTTCATGAGGTTAACTGCCTGGTCCGCGTGCCGGTCAAAAATGTCAAAATGGCCGATTCTGTCGCGGTTGAAAAACGGTCTGGTCATGGTGCGATGGTGTCTGGGTTAAGGACGTAAGACACCTCTGTGTTTTGCAGTATTAGTAAGACACTCACTTCCATGTCTCCCCTGTATGAGTTTGTGAGCAAGACCGCACAACTTCAAAGTTGGAACTTACCATCAGAATTAAACACACCTGTCCCAAGGACAGAAACAGCGGTCTCGTAGAACTTCTCTCCTTTAAGCAGATTGCGTCAAGAATAGTAAGGAGCAATGGTGCGAGCGCACCTTTGATATAATTGTGGAAATCGGTAGCCAAGATTGTCTACCGCATTGAACACAGTTTATTACTCACTCATTCTGTGCCTCAAAGCCTCGCAGCAAGTCACTCACTTTTACATGATTGGGCTCTGTAGTCACGATGATGTCCTCCCAAAGGAACCACAAATTTACTGTTGGACTGCCTATATCTTGGGTACAAGTCTGCAACAGCTGGCCTGGTAAGTCCGCCCGCAACCGATTAGTAGCCGCAATCACATGAAGTTTGTGACCGCACCAATATAATCGCTCTCCGCTCTATTGACGGCGTGCATAAGAACGTCGAGATTGCCAAGCCACCTTCCCCGAACACGGGGGACCATCCGCGCGCCAGAGGTTGCAGCTCTGCGCCGCTTAGCAGTCTCGCCAAAAGTTATGTAAACGAAGAAGCCGAGAGGTGCGCAGACAAGCAGAAGAGTGGAAACAAGCCATGATGGAAGGGAAAGCCCGGCAAAGGAACTTCCCCGTACCACAATGAATACAAGACAAGCGCAAGGCAGGAGAACAGAAAGAACCCAGCGAGTCAAATACACCACTCCGGGCGTTTTCCAAGACATTCCGGGTATAGCGTGCAAGTCAGTCAAAATAGCGCCCATAGCAATAGTCAGCGTGGAGGGCCGAGGCGAGCAGGAGCCGCAAGTTGAGTACTTTATGGCGAGAACGAAGTTATCTAGGAGATCGACACTGGATCCGAAATCGTCGGCACCATCGGTGACCCAACTATGGATACGCAGCGCCGAAGATTTCCCAGGTGCCGCAGTTGTTATTTTCCACTCGTAGACCAGTTGTAGACCAGCGGCAAAATGCTCGTTTCGTCGAACGTCGTCAGGTGGAAGAATCAGCGGTACCTATTCGTGTCGGAGATCCTCCGACAGGTACGGTGTGGTTTGAGTGGAGAAACCGACAATTAATCATATGATACCGAAGCGATTATCTCTCATCCGTAATCTTTGTTCCCACTTAAAGGAATGGACCCGTCCCAATCGTTGTCCATGTTTCCTCTTCGCTCAGCCTGAGCTTGACAAGTATGAGCGCACCTGGTGCAGCATTTCTTGGGCGACTCGTCCTGTCTTCCGCGTCTCTCTGCCTTGTCGTCACCTCATTGGCCCGGTTCGCCTCTAGATCGGGAGTTCCGGTTCCGGCATGGTTTCTTGTGCTCGGCGTGAGCGTCAGCTTGCCTGCAGGATTTGGTATCCGTGTCCTCCTCGCGGACGTCTCCGCTCGCCGCAAGGCGGCCTCCATGGGTGCTCGTCCTGTACTTTGCGTGAAAGGCGAACGCTTTGGCAACCTCGATCTCATGCTCAAACTTCTCGAAATCTTCAAAACTGGATATCCAGGTGCGCCGACAATGAACACAGCTTTTGACCTTCTTGATTTCACCTATTGATCTCATAGGTGATGGAATTGCCGAAAGAGTGGCCGAACTTGGGCCAACGTTCAACTTCCGAGTGATGTTCGAGGATCTTATCTTTACGACCGAGCCGCACCACATCAAAGTGCATATCAAGTTGTCGCTTCTTTAGCAATCAACTCACTATCCCCTGTAGACCATACTCGCGACGGACTTTGAGAATTACGTGAAAGGTAAAGCAGAACGACTGTGGCCAGGTTGACTCTCAAAACATTTTGATACAGGCAACAAGTTTAGAGCCACAATGCTGAACGTCCTCGGCACCGGTGTCTTTAACTCCGACGGTCAGTGAGACTTCCGTGACAAGACTGCAGGCTCAAAGATGATCAAGGCGACATGTGGAAATTCCATCGCTCCATGACGCGACCTTTCTTCAGTCATGACCGAATCAGCCACTTCAACATATTTGACCGACATTCGGATGATGCTATCAACCAGATGAAGTTACGTCTCCGGGCTGGACACCCCATTGATTTTCAGGTTCGTCGCGGCCGTCCGCTCTAATCATCCTTCGCAAGAAACTCACCACCTACACAGGATGTCATCTCGCGCTTCACACTGGACTCTGCCACTGAATTCCTATTCGGAAACTGCGTCCACAGCCTTTCTGCCGGGTTGCCTTTCCCATACAACGTTCCGTCGGCTGAGACGCCATCAGGAAAGGCGAAAATTGCAGAGGACTTTGCTCGCGCTTTCGCCCAGGCCCAGCACATTATTTCTCAGCGCCCGAGGAAAGGGTGGATTTGGCCCCTGTTTGAGCTGTTTGGCGACAAAACCGTCGAGCCGATGAAGGTCGTTAATGAGTATATTGAGCCCATCCTTACGGAGGCCATCGATAAACGCAAGAAGATGTCGGAGAGTGGCGAGAAACAGGACGAGGAGCTATCAGATGACGATACTCTCCTCGATCATCTCGTCCGTTTGACTACAGGTACTGCAGTATTTATTTCGGCGTTAGTCAGCTCATTCCAAGACTACAGACCCCGTCGTGTTAAAGGACGAAATCTTGAATATCATGATCGCTGGTCGCGATACCGTTAGTTGCTGCTTCTTAACCCAGCTGTTGCGATATACAGCTGACTTGGTCATAACAGACTGCAGCCACCCTTACATTCGTCGTTTACCTTCTCTGCACTCATCCGCATGTCCTTTCTCGCCTGCGCGAAGAAGTTTACACGAAGATCGGCCCAACCAGTAGACCTACATACGATAGCATTCGTGAGATGAAGTATCTGCGTGCAGTGATCAACGGTTGGTCCATATATCTCTCGACCAAGCTGAGGCTTATCCCAGTTTTTCCGGTATAGAAACTCTGCGACTGTTCCCTGCAGTGTGAGTAAAAATATTCTCTGAAGCATGAATCATATACTCATCAACGCACAATAGTCCTTTCAACGTTCGGTATGGTTGACTGGAACTACGTGAGCTTTTATCCACCTGACTTTCTCGTGGCCTTCTAGCGAAAGTGTCAACGCGACCACTTGGCCATCGGCGGACCCCACAGAGAAACCCCTCTACATCCCGGCGAAAACGAGGTATTATCTGATCCCTTCAGTACTCCTTCAGCACCTGGTTTATCATTCTACAGCGTCTCTTACTCTGTTTTCCTCATGCACCGCAGGAAAGACCTCTGGGGCCCCGATGGTAAGCTGGCATGCTGCTGTATCATGTTGCGCTGATAAACGTTTTCAACACAGCTGAAGACTTCGACCCTGACCGCTTCCTTGACGAGAGGCTACACAAGTATCTCACTCCGAGGCCCTTCATCTTCTTGCCTTTCAACGCTGGACCTCGTATTTGCCTGGGGCAGCAGGTATGCCGCGTCTTCCTCTCGGAAACGCCACCCCTCTTGACGTCTGGCACACCATGCACTCTAGTTCGCCTACAACGAAATATCCTTCATGCTTATTCGCCTGCTACAAAACTTCTCCTCTATGACTCTTGCACCTGAGGCGCAGTCACCCGACACTCGTCCGCCTGCTGATTGGGCCACCGCCGAGGGTCGCAAGGCAACCGAGAAGTTCTACCCAAAGATGCATCTCACGATGTACGCACATGTACGTGATCATTGCAATACCTCCCTCCCCGCTTTCGGCTCGCTGACCACTCGGAATCCAGGGCGGACTATGGGTCAAGATGACCGAGGTCGAGAGCGAGATCGTGTAATCACGATTCCATGTATCGACTAGCGAGTGTTGTGTGTAAGATCCGTTACAGGTGTAGCAAAGACTTATCCTAGCATGTATCTCGAGGTTTATATCTTGATGTTTGTGATTTACCTAGTGCCGACACTATGCCCTTTATCTTTATTATTATTGTAGTTCTGCCGCACGTAGCCAGACTCCTTGAATGCTGAGCGCTTGACAGAGTCCACCCATTGCCTGGCCAAGGGTCGACACCTATACGATCTCCTATGGATGATCTCCGAACAACATCAGGACATGCCATTAGTACAAGGACTACGAAAGTTAATGATAAATAAGCCAAGGAAAGGACATCTAGTGCGCAGCATAAGAATCAACCACAGAACCCCCCGCGGGCCCAAGGAACGTCCGACCCGTTTCCATAATCCCGAATACGTATGAACGCTCTCAGGGTCCGCACCTGCTTTTCGGGCCAACTCATATACGTCGTTCAGGGGAGATTACGCATCTGCTGACTGTAGCGAGTCGCACGCGGATCCCACCGCCCATGCATCGGTTCCCTGAACGCCTTGTTGGCTATCGCGAAGAGCAGAGTAATGACCAGGGACGCAAAGATGAGGAGCCATCCGAGCCACGCGAACGCCACCATTGCGGTAAGCACGCGGCAGGCACCATAGGCCCAGCAGGAGGAGAGATTACCCCACTTCGTGTTCACATCTGGTGGGTTGCCCGTGTTCTGTTTACGCAGGCAAAATTAGCTACTTTGGAAGTGAAGAGGCAGGAAGGACAAACCGTCGCAATGGCGGCGCCGACCAGCCATAGGAGGAAAAGAATAGCGAGGCCAATAAGCTCTGCGATGAATGTGTTGACGAATCTGTGCTCGTGTCTTCCATGGATGGTGCGAGCGCTACAGGGACTGTGAGTGTCGCACTTTCCGTGGAAGGGATTTCTTACATGAATGGTGACCAGAACAGGGTAAGTATTGAAGTCACAAGCAGTTCCACCACAATATGGTCTTGACGGCTTGCTTAGCTGCGTCGAAGCGAATATGCCGTCAAAAGTCTCACCATAAAACCGGACTCCTCCGTTCAATGGATCAAAAGGTGAAAGGTGAGTGGTGTAGTGTAGCCTCGCAGCACACAAAGCCAGAAGGATGAAGGAGAAAACAAACTAAAGGGTAACATAGACAGATATATGAGGCGATGGCTAGGATCAAGCTGGTCATCGAACTTACCAGGAAACAGTAAAGGATTATTCTGACGGTGTGAATCATGGAGGGCAGCAGGTGGCTTGATGATTTGAAGCTTTGGATTGATCCTGCTGTAGGATATATATGTGAGCATTTTATAGAGGTCCATAGAGCGGGCACGAGGCAATCGCGTCAAGGCCGCGTTATGCATCTAGATTAAAGCCAGGCCCTGGGCCCCGTTTCAAAGCTCCTTGTTCTCCGCTTCTGCGATAGACTGCACGTGAGCCTGACGTTATGGGTCCCGGTGGATATTGCATTCTGACAAGGCTCGACAATGAGGAAGACTCGTGACAACACGACACCGAAGGGCGACTCCCTCGAAAAATAAAGACGTTGCATTCTATGCCGTCATGAGGCAGTGAACTTCACCGAAACGCCTGGTGTACCCCCAAGCTGGGCTGTGTCTATGGTGTGTTTTCGAATACAATGTTGGAGTCCACCAATGGACCGCTTGACGTCAATAGACCAAGCGCCTCGAGGCTGGCCTCGTTGAATCCATTCCAACACAATTGTTCATCCTGTGGGGTTTGTAAACGCGCCATAGTCGGCCAAGATCAAAGAAAGCTTCAAAGTCTCCTGGCCAGAATCCGTCTTTGCCGCTGCCGTAGTAGTAGGTATCAAAAGACGACAGCGTGAATTGTGCGTGAAGTACTGGAATCCAAGCCTCATTCAGATTGGTCCATCGGCTTGAATGCCAAGTTTGGTTCTGTTTGGCCGTGTGGACCAATCTAAGAAATGTTTTCCTTCTTGCCTTCGGTCTCCTGTCACTCTGAGTGTCCTTGGTATATTACGGGCTGTAAATACTGCGCATCGTCGTACACACCTCGGTTTTTCCACCCGTAAGCGTAGCCATGCACCTATACTTGCACCAGCTTACGAATGAAGACCGTGACAGTTGCTAATACTAGCCTCATGACTTTTTATACCCGTTCCACACCCATATCCCGTTCGGAAATTCTCCCTTTGACGTGAGCTCCAAAGTACCCACTGAGGTATGGGAGCAATACTGGAGTAAGCCCAACTGCGGCGACACAACTGGCATCAACTTGCCATGGTGTGCCGTCTGTTCAGGCAGATATGCCAACCTTTCATATACCGCGAGCAAAGACACTTGACGAGAAACCATCGCGAGGTGACGCAAAAATCCTGGCGTTCTTTCGAACAGTGTTTCGAGCAGAATACTGAGAGGTTCCTTGCGTTGGCCACGGATCCTGGGATTCCTGGGCTGCAATCTTGTATCAGACAGTGCACGTTCTCTGGGAGCAAAGGTTGCAAAGTGGCCAACTGGACGTGCGCTGCCAAGCCGCTCAACAGCTAGAGATAGCTTACCTCAATAATTGGAACGCATTCCTCACCGCTCTGTCTTCGTTTCCGAACCTCACCTTGCTGACACTGCAGTCCATCCTTCTCGACGAAGCGGTTTACGATGCTTTAGTAGAGTTATCGGCGCTTGAAACCCTCCGTATCCAGGAATGCCAGAACACCTGCACCTCCGGTCGCACCCTTCGCCTGAAAGCATATGACAACATAGCGATGTAAAAATCCCGGTCCTGGAGCTCTTGTCGTCTCTCCGCAAACAGTGTCTGAGATATCTTTGACCGGCCATATTCGCTTCGCGTTGCGGGTGCTCTCTTTATTCGATGGGCCACACCCAGTTCTATTCAGTGCGCTGACGCATTTAACATTGACGGTATCGCATAGCCAAACCTCGACCTTCCTTACATTCTTGTTGCAGTGCCCACAGCTGCGGTTCCTTCACATCACTCGAGAGTCTGCGATGACTATAACGGACGAGGTCATCCCTTCGTTCGCGATCCCGTTGCTCTCCTCCTACAAAGGGCCGGTGCGCCTTGCCACTTTATTCTGTTCTAACAGACCTATAGCAAGCGTAGGGTTTTGTGACATCGCACTGGGTGCTTATGCTACGCAGCTCATTTCTACCCTTCGCCAGTGCTTACAGTCGACGGTTGCGCTAGAGCTCCTCACTATCCCGACTATCCGAGTTGAGCTCTCACTGTTTCACTTCATCTGCAACTCCTTTCCTTTTTTACGGAAGCTGAAAATCCATGTCTATCAACGTGCTACCTGGGCCCTTGCCCCACGGCTTGGCGCCGGAAGGAATACCGACCCCTCCGACGAGGAAGAGCATGGAGATCATTGCAACGAGGATGAGGACGAGTGGCAAGAGGAAAACGATGGAGGGGAAAGTTACAACAGCCTCGAAGACAACGAGTCGGAGGGTGACTCCGACTGCTCTTACAGCTCACGGGGGGGCGGAGGATGGGAAATTGACAATCCCCCTTTCATGATGAAGCCACGTTACCCCGCTGTCTCTCAACCCTTGCTTCGCGAGGAATGGACTATTTTTCACGAGCCCTTCTTCCGCGGGCCTGGGAATAGCGCACCCCATAAATATGTGGTCCCGTCGATCCTGTCATCATTGACGAACTTGGGCTCCCGGTCAGGGACTTTACAACGTTCCATGTAAGGGCTCTTCGTTTCGTTGAATGCTGTCCTGATGATCACCTTCCAGGGCGTGATTGACTGGATCCTAACAATGTCTGCTTCCTTGCCCCAAACTCTCCAAGTCCTTAAAATCATATGCTCAACACACCCGGGGGAAATGCAGTTAATGAAGTGGGGGCTAGATTCCATTGTGTTCATGCTCTCGCGTCTCTATCCCACTGTCAAGGATATGGTCATCGGCAACGCCGAATACACCTGGCGGCGATCGGGACACGTTTGGATCAGCCAATCACGTCCCCTCTGGACGCCACCAGAACTTTAGGAATCAAGTTCGTGTGCTATTAAAAAAAAGACAGACGTGGTCCAGCAGTCAGTCAGGTTCATTACAAGCGCCTTCTTACTGACGCAGCTGTAGACTGAAGACTGATCAAGATCTGACCAACCACCTGTGGCGTTTCCAAAATCTTCGCGTACTTAGTCTATGACCTGCATAGTCCGCGTCGCACGATGTCGGTTATCTTAGTGCTGTCTTGGAGTTGCGCGGTGGTCAAGCTTATTGTACGAGACTGTACCCTACTCTACAACGACAGCGTTGATGAAGAACTTCAAACGCCTCATGCGATGCAGCCCGGCCCAGCCGCCCTAACGTACGAGATCGTCCTACGGAAATAATAAGGTCTTTCAAAGGATCGACCAGACCTCGAAATAAGGCTAACTGCGCTTTTGATGAGGTGAACATTTCGACCTAAGTGCATTGCAAATCGTGTCCAGAAGTGTGGTGTTTACTGAAAAACTCACTCACTTCATAGGGATTATTGATAGATCACATTGCTCCTGGTCAAACCCCCCCGCCTTCAAACATCGAAGTCGTCAACATCCTCTGTCGAAGCTAGGAGGAAGACAGGCGGTATACCGGCTGGGATTCGCGACCTGTTGTATACAGCCTCTCACGGCATTTATTGTATGGTGGCGGTTGCATTTTCTACCTGCACGCCTCACGTTCCGAGGCAGAGCGGCTGGCGGATTATTTATCTCTGTACACTGTTTTGAGTAGAACCAACCGAACTGAATTTGTTTGAATGGACGGAAGCCAAGTCAAGTTTGATTGTCTGATGCGCCGGGCACACGGATTTGGTGGTACGATCGATGGTGGTCTAGATCATGCTGTGCCGACACAAAGTGATACGGTGACGGCAAAGAAGTTCACACTCCAAGGCAAGAGGTGAGCGGAAACGCAATCCATGACACTGACATCAAAAAACCAAGGGGGGGCCCACAGGGGGGTGACAGTGACTGTCACGTAGAACTATACCGCATTTAGACGTCACAAGTCGCGTCAGTAAGTTTGTTGCGTCCTCGACGCGCGTCGATAAAATGTGCATAAAGCCCCACACAGAATTACAATAACGCTTCTGTAATTGCTAATAGAGTCTATAGTACGTATGTTACGAGGCTGACATGTATTTTACGCCGAAAAAATGAAGTATCAATGTTAGTGGGTATCGCATGAGCAAAGCAGAGGATATCATGCACGCTTTGAAGCGCGCGCTTTCTTGGCAGGGTGCTTACTGGAACCTGCGGCTGGGGGATCAGCTAGCGATTTGCGCTTCGTGCCACGCTTTGCGCCAGCGACGGGTGGTGCGATGCGCTGGAATGGGGGAAGCATGTGAGTCATTGGAATGTCTGCCTTTTCTTGTTCTACAGGAGTAAGCTTGGCGGCATCCCACCACACGGCATGGGGTAGATCGTACTTCGCCAAGTGGAAGGGGGTAGAGTATTCGTCGTGATGCGCCTTGATGTGAGGCAGCATGTTGTAGCGCCAGATAGCGGGCATGGC